>PVLC010032047.1:0-18331 GCA_004027655.1 Graphiurus murinus | reverse complement strand
AGATCTGCTCTGAGACTCAGCAGGCAAGATGTGAGCACAAAGTCACCACAGCTGAATTTTTACATGGACGCAGCTGGACTTTTACAAGCTGGGACATTTTGTGAGCCAGTAGAACCTCCTCCTTGCCCAAAGCAGGGGCATAATTCCAGGGCAGACTGCCTAGCAATCAGACAGTCTTCTCCAGTTCTTTTCCCAGTCCGCTCTCCTGGCCTGCCCTTCTTGTATTTAGTGAGTGCCTGGCCTTAAAAGTATTTGTGCCAATAGGAGAAAAAAACAGAGCAAAGCAAAACAAACAAACAAAAAAATCCAAAAGGAATCCGACTCAATCTCAGAAGTAAAACTGCAAAATAAATGACAAAAAGAACATACTAAATCAAATGGAGGACCAAGTTACACAACCAAAGAAAAATTATGCCCCGAAACAGCAGACATTTGTAGACAAGCACTTCTCCACGATAGCAAACAAATAAAAGGCAGCAGTACGGTCATGTGGAAATGAACACACACAAGTGAGCCATTAAAAACTTGAAAGCAGATGACAAAGCAACCGAAGGTGATGGAGAGCAAATTCAAGGAGCTGAGGAAAGAGACGGAAAAGTCAAGGCACTGTGGAAATAAATGTCAAAGTGTAGCAAGTAAAAAGGAGATTGACATTGCTAAATTGCAATCAGAGACTGAAGGGGAAACTTGAGGAAATAAAGTGGAAAAGAGAAGAGTTTAAAAGCTGTAGAGAAAATGTTATACAAGGAAGGGAGACAAAGGAGATACAAATTGTAGAAAATTGGTGTCCTTCGAGAAAAGACCAAACGGAGCTGAAAGCCTCATCAAAGATTTAGCAGAAGAAAACTTTCTTCTGAGAAGGCCTGGCACGATAAACTTGAGAAGAACAGCAAGAAGGGCTAAGATAGAATGAAAACTCGAGAGAGAGCCTAGAACATAAAGAACAGAGTGTGGGCACCAGATAAAAGGGATAAAAGTCAAGTCACTCATTTGCTAAAACAAGAACACAGAATACTTGAGTTCCTATTTAAAACATGACAGGAAGCCAAGTGTAATCCCAGTGCTTGGGAGGCTGAGACAGGAGGATTATAAATTCAAGGCCAGCCTTAGTAACTTAGTAATGCTGTCAGCAATTTAATGAGACCCTGTTTCAAAAAAAAAATAGGGCTGGGGGTGTAGCTCAGAGGTAGAATGACCCTGGTTTCAATCCCCAGGACTAAAATACTACTAATAAAAATAATGAGCCAGGCGTGGTGGCGCACGCTTGTAATCCCAGCATTCGGGAGGCTGAGACCGGAAGATCCACATTCGCGGCCAGCCTCAGCTACCTAGTGAGGCACTCCGCAACTTAGTGAGACCTGGTTTCAAAATAAAGAATAAAAAATAAGGCTGGGGGTATAGTTCGGAGGTAGAATGCCCCTGAGTTCAATCCCCAGTACCGCAAAAAAAAAAAAAAAAAAAAAAAAAAAAAAAAAAAAAAAAAAAAAAAAAAAAAAAAAAAAAAAAAAAAAAAAAAAAAAAAAAAAAAAAAAAAAAAAAAAATGATAATGATAAAACTCAGCAAAATGAAAAGCATTGACTGAAAGGATTGATAGTGAACACTGAATCTATTTAATTATAATTATGTATACAGAACAGAATAAATATTGCAAACTTTAAAATGTAGAGCAACCTAAGTAAAAGCATACGCAGAATATTTTAAGTATCAATAGGAGACAGGAGATGAGGGCACTGTAGACCCATGATTCTTAATCTTTCTACAGATGCTTCGAAGATCATAAGCCAAGACAATAAATGAATCAAAGGTTCAGACATGGTAAGGCCTGAAACAGATTGTTTCTCTGACTACAAACTCTCAACATGGAATACTTTTTTTTGTGGTACTGGGGATTGAACTCAGGGGCATTCTACCTCCGAGCTATACCCCCAGCCCTATTTCTTATTCTTTATTTTGAAACTAGGTCTCACTAAGTTGCGGAGTGCCTCACTAGGTAGCTGAGGCTGGCTGCGAACCTGGATCCTCCGGTCTCAGCCTCCCGAATGCTGGGATTACAAGCGTGCGCCACCACACCCGGCTCAACACGGAATACTTCTGTGACCTCTAGTCACCCAAACAAGTGGCAATTTCTCCCCACTAAGCAAGCAATTCAATAGACCCTGCAGTGGAAACAGGCTGGGTGTGCTTATTCAATCCAATTCTGATGCTGTCTACTTGGCGGTAAGACGGGTATGCCTCAGCCCTACAAGTCTGGCCTCTACTTCCAATGCCAATTGCAAGCCTCAGGTTATTTAATTAGTGCTCTGACGGATGAGCAATCCTTTGGGGTTCTCTTGACTCATTCCTTGGGGTGGACTGATTTGCTAGAATGCCACAGAGATCTCATGGAAACACTTACCTTTACTGTTTCATTATCAAGGATATTAAAAAGGATACTGATGGACACCTCTGAGGAGATGGACAGGGCCAGGTAGGTGGACAGGAGTGTGGAGCCTCCGTGCTCTCTCTAGGTGGATCACCCGCCAGGAATCTCTGTGTGCTCAGATTGCCAAAATTGGTGCTTTTGAGTTGAGTTCTTATGAGGGCTTCATTATATAGGGATGGCAGATGACATCACTGACCATTGGTGATCAACTCAACCTTCAGCCCCTGTCCCCTCTCCAGCTGCAGAGGAGTAGAGATATACAGTCTGTCCTGTCAGTATCCCCCATGCAGAAACTATCTAGGGGCTGCCAGCCACCTGCCAGCTCATTAGCACACAGAGGCATACAGCTTTGGAGATCACAAGAACCTCAGGGACTGTGTGCCAAGAAAGGGGGACGCGACCTAATACTTGTTTCATAATGTCTCATAAGGCACAGGTCACTCCTAGGAGATTTAAAAAGCAATCTAACTAATTAAAATCCCAATAAAGTAGAAATTATACAAAATGCCGACTCTGGTCAAAAATTTTTTAAAAAAATCTGTGCATGAATAACTAAGTATTTCTTATCACTTGGCAATTATTTTAAACATAACTTGAGGGGAATATCATGACCAAAATTAATGGGAGATGTATAAGTAAAGAACTATGTTTTAAAATGTATAAGCAGCAAAGGGATAAAGAAAAATTGTGCTTTAAATACCTATGACTATATAAGAAAGACTGAAAATAAATGTATTTATCATCTAAATAAGGTTGTGTGAAAGCAAGCAATAAGTAAAACAAATGAAACCAGAGTGGAATCATGAAGATAAAAGTAGAATTAATGTATCAGAAACATAAAATAGGGAAATAATCAATTACTTCAAGAGATGGGTTCTTTACAGTGAGAGATAAACTCTAGATAACATAGTTAAGAAAAAAGAACAGCGTAAGTATAACAAATCAGAAGTATTGGCAAAAAAAATTTAAGAGCAAATACAAAAATAATTTAAAAAGCAGTGTTATAAAAATATGCTTCATCAATGGTATGCATCGTACTAAAAACCTGGATGGCATGGAAGATTTATTAGAAAATGCAAATTACTGACATCGGCCCTAAAAGATTGTGGTAGAATATCTGAAATGCTCCAGTGAAGATATTGCATTTTCATTCCTGGAATGTGTGAATATGTCAACACAACACTCCTGAGATTATGTCCTGTCCTATGGCACAGTTGGCTGTAAGATAGATGATTGGGTGGTCCACTCAGGGGACCCTTAAAAGCAGAGAGTGTTCTCCAGTCTGTGGTTGAAGAAAGTAACACAGATTCAAAGTGCAGGAGAAACTCAATGCACCACCTCCGGCTGGAGATGGAAGAAGCCTCATGAGAAGGTGTGTGGGTAGCACTGAGCATCACAGAGTGGAACACCCCCCTTCCCCTGCCCCGCCCCAGGCAGGCTGCAAGGAAATGGGACCAACAGTCCTACAGCCCCAGGGATTGAATTCTGCCACCAACTCCCTCCAGGTGACACCTTGGTTTGACCTTCAAGGACCCTACGTAGGAGACCCAGCTGAGCCGGCAGACAGTCAAGACCTGAACAATATGAGAATGCATGCTTATTGTTTTAAGCTGTTAGATGTAGCAATTTGTTACAACAGCAGTAGAAAACAAATGCAGAGATACAAAACATCAAAGTAGATACATATCCTTGACAGAAACAATCTTAAACTTCAGAGGCAAATTTTGTCAAAACTTCAAAACGCACGTAATCTAGCTCATTGAGTGAAAGCAGAGTAACATGAAAAATAGAACTAGACAAATGGCAAAACCAGACAAAAGGAGACTAAGACAATTTCACTTATGAATATTGATGTGGTAATCTTGAAATTAAATACTAGGAATGGATTCCAGAAATGTATTAGAAAAACACCTAAATCTATTCCTACCAGACGTGATTCCTCAAGAGTGCACAGATGGCATGACTTGGGAAATCCACTAATATCATTTCAGATAGTAATTGATCAAGTAAGAATGATCAATTGATTTTCCCTGTCAGTAGCAAAATACATACTTTAGAAAGCTACCATCCAGTCCTGACAGTATGGAACCTTCTTAATGA
The DNA here is from genome assembly GCA_004027655.1 of Graphiurus murinus. NCBI lineage: Eukaryota > Metazoa > Chordata > Mammalia > Rodentia > Gliridae > Graphiurus > Graphiurus murinus. The sequence goes on along the minus strand of PVLC010032047.1, from coordinate 13,808 downwards.
CGTGGGAAGCGATGGAATTCTTTCCACGATGGGAAACCAAATGCTAGCACTGGCAGTGTGGGAAACTCGTGACATTTCCAATAAAGTTATGATAAAGATAAAAATGCCGACTGTATTAGTTTCCTAGGGCTGCCATCACAAATCACTGCATACTGGGTGCTTAAATAATAATACAAAATCTTTACTTACAATTCCAGAGGCTACAAGTTCAAGGATCAAGGTATTGACAGGATTGGCCCTTTTGTGGTCTCTCCCTCGGCGATCTTCTCCCTGTGTTCTCACAGTCAAAACTGGTGTCTCTGTCTAATCTCTTCTTACTATAAGGATGTCATATGGGGTTAAGGATCACCCATGCATCTTTATTTGACCTTAATTACTTCTTTAAGAATCCTGTCTCAAAATACCGTCACATTCTGAGGTAGTGGGGCTTAGACTTCAACATCTGAATTTTCAGAGACATAACTTACACTCTAACCTCCACTATTACCACCACTGTGCAACGTTGCTCTGGAACAGAAAGGATGGTAACTTGACCATATATATATAAAATATATCAAAATTCAGAATGCATATAATCTTGGAGTTTACCATTCCAATATTAGATTATTTAAAAGATACAATGGCACGTGTATACTGGCTGTCAGGTTTACTGTGGTTTTCTTAAAGTGGTAATTGGCTGGATGAAATGTTCATGATCTGATAATGTGGCGTGCCCGTGTGATGAAGTATTAACCAACATAAACGAGAATGGAGTTCGGATACACACGGCACATGGATGAACCCTAAAAATATTATGCTGAGGGAAGAAAGCCAGTAGTGAAAGATTAAGGAGTATAAGGTTTCTTTTGGTGCAGAATAAAAGTGTTCTAGTATTATATTGTGGACATATTGGGCGATCCCATCAATATACTAAGTGACATTGGATTGTACACTTTAAATTGTATGCATTTGATGGTACATAATTTATTTCTCAATAAAGCTGTTTTTAAAAAATAGTGAATGACTGGAAAAGCTTAAATGCTTCAAAAGATGTCTTCAAAAAGACATAAATACTTTAAAAATAGATCGATCTATGTGTCCTGATATGACATATTTATAATATAATCCATTACGTGAAAAAAAGAATAGATATTTGCAACCCAGAAAAGTGACAAGGAGGTAATATTCACAGTATTTTTAAACCTCTAAAAGTTAATACTAAAAAGACAGACAATGCAGCAGATGATAGATAAGGAATGTGAGCAGGTGATTCTTAAGAATGGAAAGCTGGCTGGCCAATGGCATACAGAAAAATTTTAATCATGGAGATGCAAAATTAAAACCCCTAATACTGAGAAGAACAGCTAAATGTTGGCCAGAATGTGAGGCAACGGGTCCTCTTGTGCTGGGGTCCAGCCCTCGAGGCAGTGGGGTTGGGGATCCCTCGACAGGTGTGGAATGAGATGAGGTCGAGAGACTACGCTCACACCAAATGCAGTGAAGAAGCGTATCTGTTTTATTGTTTGTGAGTCGCTGTTTTATCCATTTTTTTTTTTTTTTTTTGCAATGAGACATATAGAACAGGAAATTCTACAGACCTGTTTTTTCCAAAGGTTATCCTCAACCAGTCAAGGTTACAACACGTATAATAAAAATTCTTTTGTACTTAAAAATACAATACGTCTATAAAAATTCTTTTCCATTAGTTAAAATCTTTACAATTTGTTTAGCCCCTTTAAGCAGTGTTCTATCGTATCTCAGGTAGTTAGAGGGTTAATGTATCCTGTAAAAATTCCAGGGAGACCAGGTGGGAGTGGGCAAAAGACTATTTGTAGTAGCTAATTGGATAAACTTGCAAAGCCTGTTTCTCGACTAATGCTTGTAAGAGGTTAATGAATTGGGTTGTCTCAAGGCTATCATGGATAAATGGTTTTCACATGGTGGTGCAATGAAATCATCTACACAACAAGGTACACAGATGAATCACAACTATAGACAATAACACAAATGAACCTCACAGATGGCATGTGCCCAGTTGACTATAAATATCTCTTCAAATAGATCTAGGAAACCCTCCAACTGACACCAACAATAGCACATGGTTGTGTTCAGCCTTACATCCACCATATCTCCTTCAATGTCCAAGCCTGGTGAGCTGATTCTTTTTTGTTTTTCAATTGACATGTAATACATTTACATCTTAATGGGATACGTTATGGTAATTCAATGTGTAGCAGGCAACATTGCTAATCAAGCAAGGGTAATAAGAATCTCTAAACTTCAGCCATTGATCATATTTATGCATTGAAAATTTCTCTCTCTCTCTCTCTCTCTCTCTCTCTCTCTCTCTCTCTCTCTTGCAATTTTTAAAAGCATCAGAGATTGTTTTAGCCAAGATTTAGACTACCTTGCTAGAGAAAAAGCAGAAGTGATTTCCGCATTCTGGTACCCACCATTGAACGTCCTTGCTTCCCCTCTTTCTCCCCTTCCCAGTGTTCAGTGACCTCTATCCCTTCCCATTCTTCACAAGGTGGACTTACTGGTTTAGTTTACACAGTGAGTGAGAACATATTTTGTTTGTTTTTCTGTTTTCTTGGATAAGGATGTTTAGCCTTTTTCTGTCTCCGCAGTCTAAGCACACTGTAATCCTCCTGATTGTGTTCCCATCCAGAGCACCAGCTCTTTGAGCGTGAAATCAAGTCTTAATCTCTCTGGACTCCTAAATGGGGCACAGCACCTCTGCTTGAGAACAGACTTAGAAACCAGTGGGTACTGATTGGGCATGGCCTTCTGCTAAATCCTACCATGTTGTGGATTTGTATGACTTTCCTGTGACGTTGTCTGTTACACTTCACCCTCCTCTAAATTTACTGCAAACTGGCAGTGAGGTCTGAGGGCTTGGTTAGATTCTGGTTAAATATTCTCTAGTTCCATCCATTTTTCCTGCAAATGATGTGGCTTTGTTCTTTATGACTGAGTAAAATTCCATTGTGTTTATATACCGAAGTTCTGTGATATATTTATCCATTGATGGACACCTAGGCTGGTTCCATAATTATTGTGTTTCTATAGACATGGATATGCAAGTATCATTATAATATTCTAATTTCATTTCCTTTTGGAAGATGTCCAAGGGCACTATCATGGGGTCATAAGGTAGTTTCATTCCCAATTTTCCGAGAAGCCTTCACACTGATTTCCAAAGCAGCTATACTAGTTTGCAGTCCCACCAACAGTGGAATAGGCTTCCTATTTCCCCACCTCCTTGCCAGTGTTTATTATTTGTGTTCTTGATGGTTGCCACCATCAAGATGGAATCTTAGTGTAGTTTTATTTGCATTTCCTGATTGCTAAAGACGATGAACATTTTTTTCATATATTTGAACTTAAGAATATCATACTGAGTACAGCCAGTCCAAAAGAACAAGGGATGTATGTTCTCTCTGATATGTGGAAGGTAGAGAGGTACTTGGAAATAAAAGTAGCATCAGATAGATGAGCAGAGACCCCAGGGGAGTGACTGAGGGGGGTTAGGGGAGTGGGCGATGAAGTCATAAAGAATGCAATAGTAGAAATAATGCTATGGATTTTTATGATGTTGTAGAAAAATACAAAGAAGTAGAAATAATGTTATGAATGTATACAAAGACTGGAGAGGTGTGGGTGAGGGAGGAAGACCCAGGGCGGAGGGCAATAAAAGTTGCCTGTCTATATTTTTCTGACACTCTGAACCCCAATATGATGTAAAATTCCAATGCACCCAATAGAAAGAAATGCATCTGGTTAAACGTTGTGGCCAAGAGCATTTCGTGGTGATATTGTATCAGGCAACCCAAAATATCATCCTGAGTGCCTAATACTGATGCTAAGTCTGATCTCGGCCACTCTTAGGTGACAGCTGGATCTGTCCTTGGAAAGGGTGGTTTTCTCCTTGTGAAGAGCGGCAGCCCATGGGGCACACTTTGGCGCCGTGGAAACATTTCCCCTCTCCGCATTTCAGACTGGTTTTAGTGGTGGTTGGTGTTGCTTACCTAGATTAGTGATTTCCTTGAGAACCACAGAATGGTGATTTTGTATTTTATCTTTACTTCTACTTTCAGTAGCTGGCATTATTGTGGAAGAAATCGCATGCCAAGATTAACTAGGGAGGACTGCGGTTTCACACCAAATGGGTACATACTGCTTCCTACTTAATAACTACCAGTTTTCAGAGTGAGGAGGTGGCACCCAGCCACCTCTAGCATGGTCTCCCAACCCTCCCCAGCCCTCTCTCAATCACTGTGGACTCACTCGTCAGCTTTTGTTTATTCTGTGAATAAGAGTCTTGCTTTGGAAGTCAGATTGTCCCTGCATTTAGCCAGTAAGGCTCCAGGATGTCTTCTGGGTTATTTTGACCAAGTCCAGTTAATCTTTGAGTTTTCTCATATATTCTGGCTTAAAATGATGCCCCAAGTTCAACATCCATTGTTCTTCTCTGTAATCATATGTTCTGCTCCAAGAAACCTTATTTCCTGTTAGAAAGAAATGATGCTTAGCAACCAAATCCAGGCACTAAATAGGGTTACTGCTGTTGGAGTGTCATTGCTTTATGGCAGTTTCAGTAGGTGAAGCTAGGATTAAAAACAAAAACAAAAACCAGAGGCTAGGTGCAATTGCACATGCCTTTAATTCCAGTATGTAGGAGACTGAGACAGGGGGATTACAGATTCAAGGCTAGCCTTGGCAACTTCACAAGACCTTGTTTAAAAAAAATAATCAAAATAAAACAGGGCTGGGGATGTAGCTAAGAGATAGAAGACCTCTGGGTCCAATCCCTAGCACTACACACACACACACACACACACACACACACACACACACACACTGAGGTTAATATTGATATTCCAATTCTAATTTAACAATACAGGGGTGTGAGAATCCAGCTTGACGTGACTACTGCCATCTTGGTCTTAATTACCATCTTGCCCATCAGGTAACCCTGGCATACATTCTAAGCCCTATAGAACAAAGTTGTTAAGATAATCAGCTGTACTGGACACTGACAGTTTCTTAACACACTCTGGACATGGTAATATTTTTTAAGAAAGACCAGGTACATTCTGGTTTGCCATGGCCCACCTTGTCTAGCTCAGCATATCAAGCCCTTTGTCCTGCCTTGGGGTGCAGGATCCTCCTGGACATGCTTCTGTCCCCAAGCCTAGTAAATTGTGTCTTGTGTGATCCTGGATTCAGCTGTCCCTTCTTTCTCTGGCACCTTTGTCTTTGGCAGCTGGTTCTCAGATACCGGGACCAGGTGCCTCTCAACCTTTTTAGACTTTGTAGATATATCTCTCCTATAAATGATATCTTAGTTCCTAATATATTTACTATTTGCTTTGTCCTGCAATATAGGTTATAAACAGTTCCCAAACTGCAGTATCAGTGTAACTTCTGTGCATGAAATTGTTAACTGCTAAGTGAAATCTCTTTGCTGTGTGGTTGAGACCACAGAGTTCACTGTATGTGAGCTCGCCTGAATGCTCTGAGCAAATGCCACCAGGGATAACCTGCTTGCATGTGGTCGTTTTACCAACTCGACTCGCAATTCATTTTGTTGATTCCATTGGATTTTTACTCTGGAATTTCCTTCCCCACCTCTGACTTTTGGATTTAATTTCAATTTTTGAATACATAGAATATTTTCAAGGTTCAAAAGTCAAAACTATACAAAAAGTCACATTTCCAACTTCATTCATTTCTATCATTTTTATTTGTGTCCGGGTATTCTTACAGGGCTTCTTTTACTTCAAAAACAGGCAAATGCGTACATTCATCTTGCTTTCCCATCTTTCTGACTTCCAAAGTAGCATTCTTTGCATATTGGTCTTCACCTTCCTTTTTCCCATGTAACAACCCATGTTTGAGATTGTCTCAATCAGTACACAGAAATCGCCCTCTCACTCTGGCATGGCTACAGAAAACTCTATTACATAGGCATGCCTTAATGCATTCAACTAACTTCTAGTTAAAAATGTTTGCAGTGATTCTGATAATCTGTTTTTGTGAAAGATGGCACAATTAATAAAATTAAGTAGAAGTGTTTCTGCATTTGTCAAGGTTTAGCTTCAAGGTAGCTTTATAGAAATGAGAGAGTTTGATCAAGGACAGATACAGGAATTTTGTTACCTAATGACACATTTCCCCAGGTAAAGTTCCTATGAAGGTGTGTTCCTGCTAGAAATATACAGAAGCCTTTGGGCCACAGGCTGTTCAACACAGTGTGTTGTTCACTATTGGAAACTTTTATACTTCTATTGGTGCATTGAAATTATACATCACAGTGAGGTTTGAAGTGACACAAACATACAGGCACACAGCACTTGTGTGTTTCCCCCTGGCTTTCCCGCATACATGTTAGTGAGGTTGGTAGTCATACCTTCATATATGGACATCGAATGATGTGAACTGTTTCCTCGCCCCATCCTCCTTCCCCCTCCCCACGTACCGCCCCCAACCTCCTTATGCCTCATTTATCCGAAGTCCCTTTTATTTCCTATTTTCTTTCTAGCTTCCACATATGAGAGCAAACATGACTCTTGACTCTCTAAGACTGGCAGAACCCACTGAGCAAAAGAGTCTGAGATTTTATTAAATTTTACTAAATAGCTAATGAATGATATTTCAACATAGTTTTCACTGGCCTTTCTCTTATTGTGACTGAGCATAGCATGGTTTCAATGCATCAAGTAGCCATTTACTTTTGATCTAAACCCTGTGTTTGTACCTACTTTTGAAGCTAAGTCTATGGCTCCTTATTTTTGTTAAAGACTTTTTACATGATAGGATATTGACCATTTGCCTTGGATGTAAGATGTAAATATTTTCTCCCAGGAAACACAGAAGTAGAACGTAAAAATCTTATATATTGTGAACGTAAAATAGGTGACTTATTGAGATCTCTTTCTTAGAGTTAATGCTAAGGGACACAATTATTGTTTGCAGTAGTTTGGAAGGTGCTTGAGAGATAGAAGCCAAATGGCTTCCCAATTTGGACCTTCCTGTAATTTTTAAAAAACACCCAAACATCGACATTTTATTAAGCACTTACAAAGCCCCCAGTGCTGCACTCAACACCTCATGTTTAATCTTCCCACCAACTCTATGAAGTAGGCAGTATCATTCCCCTTGTGTCAGTAGGGAAACTGAGGCATGAAAAACGTAGGCAGCATGCCCAAGGCCATCTAGCCCTGAAGGATGGAGGTAGAATTGAACCCCAGTTTCTTTGACCCCTCTAGTTAAGCCTTTGACCTCTGGGCTCCTTGCCTCCCACTTTTAATGGGAAGTAGTCAATTAAAAGAGCAATTTTCCAGTAAAAAATGTTGTGTAGAGTCCACCTGTGTTCACACACAAGCAACCTACTGAAGCATCCTAGACCAGGTGACAATGAAGAAGGCAAAGGGACCCAGCCTCTGGGGACCCTGCTTCTCCAACTCTGTGGATTCAAAGGACAGTGAGTCCTCCTGAGAACAGAGACGGGGCCAGAGCTCCTCCCAGGGGGCCCTGTGCTGAGGACAGTGGGGAGCCATGGAGGCCATGGGGTCCAGCCCTGTTCTCTCTGTCATAGCATTCTCAGAGTAGGGCAAGAAGCCATTGAAGGAGGGGTGGGCGTGTCATGATGAGCCTTCCTTTTTCATCTCCACTTCTTCTCCTAAGGCCTCTTAGAAAATGAAGGTCTGGCATTTGCTCTCCCTAATATGCGGAAGCTAGGGAGAAAGTGGGACATAAGAGGGACTGCAGACAAAGAAGGAGAAACCTTAGATGAGCAAAGAAGGTGACCTAACTGAAGGTGATGGGGGTGGGGACACCCTAATGCACATGATGGACTTTCACAAACATATCAATCACTAAACTGAACCTGAGAAGGAGGGAGTGGGGTGGGAATTGGGGAAGAGTTAAATGAGAAATGTGTGCATGTATGCCTTTATCATCTTGTACCTAACAAAGAAACAAAGATGTATGATTACAATGCACCAAAAAAAAAACAAAAACAAAAACAAAAACAAAAGAAGGTCCAGTCCTGTCGGCGGCCAGCCTAGGGCCACATATGCTCCCACTCTCTGCAGCTGTCACTCCGAGCTTGCAACCTTGTCTTCTTCAGTGGGACAGCCTCTCCGTTCACAACCAGAGACAGTGTGCTACTTACTGCAGCTTCTGCTTTGGTCCACAGAAATCGCCTCACACTGCCTCCTGAGTCCCAGAAATTGCTCAACGAAGGTTCCCTGTTATGTTTTATTTTTGTGTGTAACAAGCTGATTTTAAAATCACAGAGATGGGAGTGGCCACAGGGACACACAGTGAATGTGCCCACCGCCATTAGGCAGGTCACCTCGTCCGGGCTCCAGAGGACGATGATGACACAGCTGTCTCTGGGATGGGCTGGACAGTCCCCCATGTGTTCATACCTGTCCTCTTCCTCAGTTGTCCCAATCACCCCAGGCTACAGGTATCATTTTTATTCCTTTTCTAAAAGCTATCACCCAGATACCGCTGGGGGACCCAGAGTCCAGGCAGAGCTGCCTCCGGGTGTTAGGAAGCCACATTCACATTCCAGAATCCTTTCCCAAGGTCTTGTTTCATGCTAGTCAGCAGGGCTCAGTGAAACTTACTTACGGTATCACATTTTAATCCATCTTGACAAAAATATGGAGATGGGAAGCGATTTTTACCACTCTACTGCAAGTCGGACTCCATTTTTGACAATGGGAAAGAGGAAGTCTCAGCAAGCTAGGTGACTCGCCCCACTGAAATAGCTAATGGGGTGGGGGTGGGGTTTTACCCCCAAGTGGTCTATTGTCAAGTCCAGCATTCTCTCTTTCTTCTTAACGTTTATTTGTTTATTTGTTGAGTGGATTAGTGAGGTTTTTTTAGAGCAAATAATCTTGGAAACCATTACCTCCTCCAAGAAGCAGAACCTTGGGGGTCGTCTCCCGACTTTCTCCACACGACCACTCCCCCCTGTAGACCTCCCTTGCTCTAATTCACCACTTTCTGACTTCTACACTAATCACAACCTTGGGATTGTTTGTTTCCGTCATCTGGGCTGTCTTTACACATTCTGGTTGAATCTCGCCCATATTTTAGCTTTGATGTAATTGACATGCTTTCCTGTCTCTTGTCACCTGGGTGCAGAAGAACCCAGGCCTCTCAACGCACAGTCTCCCACACATGGGGCTTTGCCTACTGCAGGATCGTGGTGGCTCCACAACATGCCTGGTCCTCTACATTTCCTGGAATTTGGCGGCTGGATCCCAAAGCTGGTCCTGACTCACTCTGGACTGTCTGCCAAGACTACAGGTTGTGCTCTTTCATCTGCGGAGGCGGGGGAGCTTACTTATGCTCTTTTTAAATCTTAGCAACCTGGATCCACGAATTCGCTGGGGTTGCAGACTGGTGATGCTCTGCCTTCATCATCCCAGGCGCGTGTTATGCATTCACTGGGGTGGTTTGATATGGAGAACATTTTCTTCACCTGCTGTTCGGCCATCCAGTGGCACAGTTCTTACAAGGAAGGCGGAGTACAGGCTTGAGTCTTTTCTGTTTTCCCCAACTTCTGTGATAACGAGTTATCATTTCCCTAAAGGACAAATGGTTATTTAAAAAGTCATTATGAATTCATGGATTCAAACATGTTTTTGGCACTCAATCCTTTGTAATTCTTATTATTGAGGCTCACTTTAATTGTCTCATATTGAACCAATGGAAGGCATCTTATTAGCTTCCTTTCTATCTGGTGTTACATGATGTCCTAGATTCATCTTGTACATCTCCTGCTCCGGACCTGGAATTAATTTTCTCTCTAAGCCTTAGTTTCTTTTATTGGTAAATGATAAGTCCAGACCACAATCTGGGTTCTTGGATTTATCATTGCTACTGGATATGCAGAGCTACAGGGAAAAGAGGTAGAATGTATGTATATAATATTATGTTATATTTATGTTATATAATATATAATATGTACTATATAATATATAGTGTATATATACATTTAAAATAACTTGTGAGTTCCTATTGAAATTTCCAAATTATATTCAAGGCTATAGAGTATTCACTTGACCTCTATTACATAACATCCGAATCTCCTTTCTTTTACACTAATAGTTCAAGTTCTACAGGACTCAGAGGATGATAAAATTAGAATTCCCTATAAACGAACTACTCACTTCTCATTTATGCAGGCTAAAGGCTGATGATAACAATTCCAATACCATCACCAATTATGATTATTAAAAGCATTTTAATTCTTTCATTATGTTTTATTCTAGCTACAACTACTACATACGATGTAATTTCTCTTCTAGCTCCTATTTAGTTTTCATTCTATAAGAAAAGACATATCTAATGCCCGCAGCCAGTCCTCATGCTGAAAACTGGTCATTGTGATTGTTGGAAGCTTGTTTGCTATCAGATTCCTTAGAAAGGTCTCACATGAACAACACTCTTTTGGTAACCATTTGCCTATAGCTCCTTACACTAGAAGATCAGCTTTGCTGTGTTATAAAACCCTGGCTCATAGTTTCTTTCTTTAAACATCTTAAATACGCTACTTCATTTTCTCCTGGCATAAAATAGCATGGGAAAATTTACCTGATTATAATCTATTTTCCTTTTCAACCAAATTTCAAAGTATTTTATTTTTGTTTTCACTTAATAATTCTAGTTATTTTTACTGAAGTAAATCTTATTGGTTGTTCCATGTCAGTATTCTCAGGTAAAAGTTGTGTTGTTTCAAGAATCAGCTTCATAGATTTTTCTTTAAAGAACTTTGCACTGTTCATTCGGTAAGCCTTCCTTTGGCATTCTTCTTGAGGGACTCCCATTGACTGTATGTTGTATCTTCTTTGTCACACACTCTTGAATTGTCTTTAAAAAAATTCTTTCTTCATTTCTTTTTTTATTTTTAAGATGATGTTTCTTTTTGCTTACTATCATTAGGACAATATCTGTTGGATGATTTACTCTTATATCCTTCTAGTTTAATACACATTTCGAATTATATTTTATAATTTTTATTTCCAAAAATGTTTATTAAGTTCTGCAGCCTCATTCTGTGCTTTTCCAATCTCAATTTAGGTTGTTACTTTGTACCCTATGTTTTTCTGTAATAGCCTAATGTATTTTAGCACATTTTGACATGGTGTTTTTTGTTAGCATGGCTACTTGGAGGGCTTTCTTTGTCTCTAGGGATGTTATCCTGCTCCAAATATATATTTTCTTATTGTAACTTTGGGATGCGATTTGATCTTGGTAGTATTCCAAAGTCATTTTAGCATGATGCTAGTTTTCTTGAGCTTATAGAAGGAGGCTCGGTTCCAATAGAGCTGTTCTAACTCCATGGAGCTCCCCCTTCAGTCATTTTCATGTGGTCTTCAAAAAATAGCTGCTCGATTTTTTTATTATTTTCTGGGCCTATTTCCTTCAGTCTATACTTTTACCTCACTTTCTATTATTTCTGGGTCCCTTGTTCTGCTCAATTTTGATTAAAATTCTTTTTGTTTGTGTGTTTTAGAATTTTGTTGGTGCAGTGCAATTACACATCATAGTGAGATTGAAGGTGATGCGTTCATTCATGCACATCATCTCCTGGTATTGATTGACAGTGGTGCATTCATGCATGTGCACAACATCTCCTGGTCTTGGTTGACGGTGGTACATTCGTTCATGCACACATCATATCCTGGTGTTGATTGACGGTGGTAAATTCATACATGTGCACCACATCTCCTGGTCTTGATTGACAGTGGTGTCCTGGTGTTGATTGACAGTGGTGCATTCATTCATGCACACAACATCTCCTGGTGTTGATTGACGGTGGTGCATTCATTCATGCACACAACATCTCCTGGTATTGATTGACGGGTGGTAAATTCATACATGTGCACATCATTTCCTGTTGTTGATTGATGGTGGTGCATTCATACATACACACAACATCTCTGGGTGTGCTTCCCTCGGCACCCTGCCCCACTCCCCCCTCCTCTCTCCCTATAAATGCGAGTGAGGTTGGTAGTGATACCTTCATATGTGGACCTAGTATTATTTGGCCTGTTTCCTTCCTGAATCCTCCTTTCCCCCTCCTCTCCTTCCTCACCCCATCTCCTTCCACTATTCCACCCCCCTCTCTCCTCACTTCTTGAAGTCTCTTTTCTTTCCTATTTTCTCTCTAGCTCCCACCTACAAGAAACATACAACTTTCGACCTTTGGGGGCTGGCTGATCTCATTTAGCATAATGTTGTTGAGTTCCATCCATTTTTCTACAAATGACAATTCCAATACATGTTCTAAACATGGAACTCTGCCCTAGATAGATGTCTTGAGGGTCATTTTAAAGAATTCACAGGGGCTGGACAGCCTCAGTTCGACACAGGTCCTTGCCAGGGCTCCTGGGACAGGCCAGTCTTTCCACGTGCCCGCCATCCTTCTTAGGTGGGCACACTGTGCTCACCTGAAGACCTGCTGACCATTGGGATCTCCTGTTCGCAGGTCTCTTTTGCTCCCCCCACACTGACTCCACAAGTCTGGTGGACTTTCTCTACTGGCTTGTATTTCGGGGACTGCAGGAATACTTTGTTGTCTAGTGTCAGTGCAAATACTATCCATGGGGTTTTGCCTTGCTATGTAGTTGCTCTGTTATGTGAAGATTCTGGAAAATCCAAAAAACATGCCTCTTCCATCTTCTCTGAATTGCATTTTTTTTTTCTTTTCTGTAAAGGAAAAAGAGATGATAAAATTATTTCAGATGAACAAAATCTATGGGGAATAAGATTTAAAAAATACTGTGTAATCACTATTCCGCTTAAAAAGTAAAGCATCATTTGCAGGAAAATGGATGGAAGTGGAGAACACCAAGCTGAGTGAGATCAGCTGATTCAGAAAATCCAGGGCTGCAGACTTCCTCCCCTAGGTGGAAGCCAGAGAGAAAGGGGAAAGAAAAAGTGACCTTATGAAAACTTAGAGTCCAGTAGAGTAGCGGAAGGGGGTTGAGGAAGGGAGGAGAAGAGGGTAAAGGGAGGTGTGGGGATGGAAGGAGACCAAACACTGTCTTGGGCATGCATGAACCTGTCACTATGAAACTCTTTAGCATGTCCGATTTCAATGCGCCAATATAATGGTTACATATAAAAAAGTGAAGCCTCCTGAATGCAGGGGAGGCCTGCTAGGTGCTTCCCTCAGCCATGCCATTAGCCCCACCCCCAGAGGCAGCCACTCATTGATAAACAAATGATGGTTTATTCGTGGAAGTGTGTACACCGCGGGAAAATGAATGACTACAACCACAGCTCTCAACCTGGGTGGATTTCAAGAGCTCTAATTCTCTCTCCATCATGAAGTGCACAAGTCTATCTTTACTGGACGTGTAGGTAGCTATTTTCATGTTTTATCCCCTGAAAGTCCCATGGAGGAAGCTGATGACCTTAGCAGTGACCGGAAATTTCACCAGGGAGGTCTCACAGTGCTGGCTAATTCACTTAGATTGGGAATGTTCAGTAGGCCAAATTTGGTATTTTCCTATTAGAAACACAGACTTTTCTTACACTTCATGGTTTGTAATTTCCACAGGTTAATATGCTTTGCACCAGGAAAAAAAAAAACAAAACAACAAAACATAATTACTTTGCACCAAGCTGTAAGGAGCTGTACGGACTCAAGAACATAATTATGACTGTGTTGTGAGCACAGTGGAGTTGATTCTTATTTGTGATCCTGAGTTATTATGCTGCAAGTCTGCAAAATTATTTAGACAGAAATAATTATACCCAGAGTAGTCAGATTGGGAGAATCACAGATTGCA
>PVLC010032046.1:0-18413 GCA_004027655.1 Graphiurus murinus | reverse complement strand
GGAACACAGTTTACCAGTCACCACGCCAAGAAGCTTGCTTCCTTATCATGAGAATAAATTCTGGCAGCACTATGTGGCTGGAGAAAGAGTTTGCTCTTTCTCACACTTGGTTTTCCAAGCTTCTCAGCAAACATAGTATCTATCCTCATTTATGTCTCAGATAGAGCCTGCATTCAAGGCTGGGAACTGTTTCTCCACACTTAGTATTGAGTTTGTCTTTAATCCTCTCTCCCTGCTTCAGACTGTTCTACAATTCCAGCCGGCATCAGCAATTGGTGCCTTGAACAGGCACCTGAAGACTGGGGAATCCGTGAAGGACACCACATAAAATAAGGTACAGACCAGAAGCTGAGGGTGTGTGGTGATTTGCTTGGAGTTTGTAAGATTTGTAAAATAGTACAATATGAGACAAGGAAATAATCGACTACTCTTTGTACATATACTTAAGAATATGTTACAGGTTTAAGGCACTAAGGTAGGGCAACAGAAACTTCAGAAATTTTTGCTTTTTGTATAAAAAGCCTGTCCTTGGTTTCCTGAGGAAGGAACTGTAAATATAGAAGTAATACAGCAAGGGCAACACTTTGCTCAATTCAATTTGGTTCCTCAGGCCAAAACTGCTAATACAACTTTAAGAATGAAAAGAGGCACTAAAGGTTTTGGATCCTCAGATGCTTAGTGGATTCAAGCCATTGGGTCTCAGAGACCTGAGGTTTGTTTAAATATGAATGGACGGTCATTCACTGGGTTGCTGGACACCAGGGGCGATGTGCCGATTATAACTGCTTTACAATGCTGATCGTTGGCCAAAACAACCTACTATTACCGATCTCCAAGGCATTGGCCAGACTCATAACCCTGAGCAAAGTTCTGATATATTGACTTGGACAGATCCTGAGGACACACTGGTACTTTCCAACCCTACATTGTGCCAACGCTTCCAGGTAATCTTTGGGGACAAAATGTAATGGAAAAAATGGGGGTTTATTTGTATAGTCCTAATTCTATAGGTACACAGCAAATGTTTCAACAAGGATTTCTACCAGGGATGGGATTGGATGTACAAGGGTAAGGAACACAATACCCCATATCTTGTAATGCACATTTAGATCGGACTGGTGTAGGATATTTTAACTGGGGTCACAGAAGTGCCTGCACCTCATGCAGATGCCAAACAGTGGAAATCTGGTGACCCTGTATGGGTGGATCAGTGGCCCCTTACATCAGAAAAAAATTCAGGCTGCTCATATGTTAGTGCAGGAACAATTGCAAAAAGGGCATATTGAACCTTCTAACTCTCCCTGGAATTCTCCCATATTTGTTATTGGGAAAAAATCTGGAAAATGGAGGCTGCTACAAGATTTAAGACAAGTCAATAAAACTATTAAATTAATGGGGGCGCTACATCCCAGATTGCCTACACCTGCTGGCGTACCTACAGATACTTATAAAATAATTTTAGACTTGAAGGATTGTTTTTATGCTATTTTATTAGACCCCAAAGACTGTCAGCGTTTTGCTTTCAGTGTCCCTTCTCTTAATTTTAATAAGCCCATGGACCAGTATCATTGAAAAGTATTACTGCAAGGAATGGCCAACAGTCCCACTTTGTGTCAAAAATTTGTGGCACGAGCATTACAAGGTGTACGTAAAGATCATCCCTCTGTATATATTATTCATTATATGGATGATATCCTGCTGACACATAACAATGAAGGATATCTTCTTGCTGTCTATGCTGATACTCAAAAAGCATTAAAAAATGGGGTCTTACCATAGCCTCTGAGAAGGTGCAAACATCTTCTCCTTACAGTTATCTTGGTTTTACTTTGTTGCCATCTGTTATTAAGCCTCAAAAATTAGAATTTAGAAAAGATGGCCTAAAAATCTTAAATGACTTTCAAAAACTAGTAGGGGACATTAATTGGCTTCGACCTTACTTAAAATTCTCCACTGTCGATTTAAAACCATTATTTGACATTCTAAAGGGAGATAGTGATCCTACTTCTCCCTGAGTCCTTACAGATGATGCCCGCCAGGCCCTACAAAAGGTAGAGATTGCTATCTCTAATCAGCATATCTCTTATGTTAATATGATCAACCCCTCAATGCTTATGTGCTTGCTACTTCTCTCACCCCAACTGCTGTCCTATGGCAGGAAGGGCCACTAAGATGGATTACTTTGCCAGTTTCCCCTGCACGGGTAGTTCAACCTTATTTTGAAGCCATGGCACGTTTAATTCAACAGCTATGCTCTGAATCTAGAAAATATTTTGGTATTGATTCTAACTTAATATGCGTGCCTTATTCAGCCTCTCAAATTGATTGGCTGTTTCAGACCTCTGATTCTTGGGGCATTGCTTTTGCTGGTTACTGTGGAACTCTGGATTATCACTATCCTAGTAACAAAGTTTTACAGCTTGCCGCTCAGCACACATTCATTTTTCCAAAGCACTTAACATCCCAACCTATTCCTGATGCTTTGATGATCTTTACTGATGACTCTTTTAATGGACGTGCTGTTTATGTAGTCAATGGCAAATCCACCATTTTTCCCGCCTCATCTGCTTCTGCTCAAATAGTAGAACTCTGAGCTATTGCACAGGTCTTTATTACATTTCATACTCTACCATTTAATGTGTATACTGACAGTAAATATATCTGTCACAGTTTACAATTGCTTGAAACTGTTGCTAATCTAGGTTCCACCACAGCTGAAATAGGTACTTTGTTTTTAAAAATTCAAACCTTGCTGTGTACTTGGATGCACCCCTGCTTTGTAGGACACATTCGGGCACATTCTGGACTGCCTGGGCCTTTAGTGGCTGGAAATAATATGGCAGATCAAGTCACCCAACTGTTCTTTACCTCCTACCAAAAAGCTCAACAATCACATGCCCTACATCATCAAAACAGTAAAGGGTTGCGACAGCAATTTAAGCTCTCTAGGGAAACTGCCAGGCAAATAGTTAAAATTTGTCCACAATGTGTACTGCACCTTCCAGTACAACATCACAGCGTCAATCCTTGAGGATTGATTCTAATCAATTTTGGCAGATGGATGTTACTCATATTCCTGAGATTGGACATTAAAAATACGTCCATGTATGCATAGATACTTTTTCAGGCTTCATTATGGAAACATCTTTACCTGGAGAGGCAACCTAACATGTTATACCCCAGGTTCCATCCCCAGTACCACACAAAAAAAGTAGTAAAACTAGACCTGAAAATGTAACTGCTTGTGTACATTTACCTTATATGACATTAATTGGACATATTCATATTAGCTTTTCCAATCATTTTAATTTTACCTGTCAAAATTGTATTCTTACCTCCTGTGTGTCTAACATACCTAGGGGAATGGAGATTGTGGTAGTTAAACAGCCTTCTTTTGTCCTGATACCTGTTGATGTGTCAGGGCCTTGATATAGTGATAATGGGTTGCAAATTTTAAAAGAAATTGATGGTGCATTAAGTCATTCCTGCAGAATGGTGGGATTAATCATTGCTGCAATCTTTGCTCTCCTTACTCTTTTAGGTACAGCTACTACTGCTGCTGTTGCTTTATCTCAAGAAGTACAGACAGTTTCTTTTGTTAATCAGATGTCTAAAAATGTAACTCACACTTTAGATACTCAAAAACATGTAAATATTAAATTAGAACATAGGTTAGATGCTTTATATGATACTGTTTTATACTTAGGAAATAAGGTTTAAGATTTAAAGACTACTTTTCAAGACTTAAAGACTAGAACAAGTTTAAAGTGTCATGCTAAATATGATTGGATCTGTATTACTTCTAAAATTTATAATCAGAGTGATCATAACTGGAATAGGATTAAGACACATCTACCAGGGATATGGCATCATAAAAATCTATCACTAGACTTACTAAAATTACACCAAGAAATTAGTGATCTAGGGAATGCCAAGTTCCTTTTATTTGATGCAGCTAAAATGGCTCAAGATATTCTGGAAAAGTTACAAGCTGTTATGCCCTCTTGGTCATCATTTACTTGTTAGACAGGAAGTCTTCTAGGTGTTGGAATCTTATTACTCCTAGGTTTATAGTCAATGACTGGTAAGATTCTCTTGAGGATAAAGCAACTTAAGACAGGACATAGGTGTATGTCACCTATGCTCCCATGATGGGTCAGATTTGTACCTTAAAGAGAACAACCTAAGACAGGCACAGTTTCCTACACATCAACTGCAGGTTGGTGTCTCATTTTCTAAAAAATAAAGAAGGGGGAGATGTTGGAGACTATGATCAATTACCCATGTTTTGTTAAAACCAGCCATGCGTTGTGTGCTGACATTATAGACCTAGGAAACAATAACCCGGATCTAGATGCCTATGACGCTTGTACTGAGATATGGTTGAGGGGCTTCAGTACAATCAGTACATTAAGACAGTAGGTCTTGTAGCCCCTACAAGACCTCATGTAACGTTTTGTATGTTATGTTGCCATGGTATAACTAACGTTCCCATGTTATTTTTCTTGTATCTGCTTTCTTGTGTAACTGTATAAAAGGGTCCAGCTAAATAAACTCAGTGCTACAGTATTGACTGTCAGCCTTCCCAGTAACGGATTTAGTATTGACTTTGTCTTTAATCCTCACTCCCCCCTTCAGGACTGTTCTACATTGCTAGCAGGTACGACAGTGCATTGTAATCACACATCTTTGTTAGGAAGAAGCTGATAAGGACACACATTTCTCATTTAACCCCTTCCCCAATTCCTTCCTCACTCCCTCTCCCTCCCTCCTTCTCAATTTCAGTTTAGTGATTGACTTTGATATATTTGTGAAAATATATCATGTGCATTAGGGTATCCCCCCACTCCATCCATCACCTTCAGTTAAGTCAACTTCTTTGCTTATCTAGGGTTTCTCCTTTTTCATCTGGAGTCCCTCTTATGTCCCATCTTCTTCCTAGCAACCACATATTAGGGAGAACATATGCTTTTTTACACTCTGTGACTGATTAATGTCACTTAACATAATGTTTTCCAGTTGCATCCATTTCTCTGCAAATAACATGATTTTGTTCTTCCTTATGGTGAGTATAATTCCATTGTGTCCATATCCCATAGTTTTATAATCCATACATCTGTTGATGGACCTCTTGGCTGTTTCCATAGTTTGGCCGTTGTGAATTGTGCAGCTATAAACATAGATACACATGTGTCAGTCTGATAGTTTGGTGTCCATTCTTTCGGGTAGATACTCAGAAGTGGTATTGCTGGATCATATGGTAGGTTCATTCCCATTTCTGAGGATCCTCCATACTGTTTTCCAAAGTGGTTGCACTAATTTGCAATCCCACCAACAATGTATTAGGGTTCCCACTTCTCCACACCCTCGCCAGTATTTGTTGTTGTTTGTGTTTTTATGATTGCCATTCTGACTGGTGTTAAGTGAAATCTCAAGGTAGTTTTGATTTGCATCTCTCTGATTTGCTATTGATGTAGAACATTTCCTCACACATTTATTGGCCATTTGTATTTCTCCTTTTGTGAAGTGTCTATTTAGATCCTTTGCCCATTTATTTGATTGGGGTATTTGTTTTCTTAGCTGTGAGTTTCTTGAGTTCTCTTATATCCTAGATATTAGTCCTCTATCAGAAGAGTAGCTGGCAAAAATTTTCTCCCACTCTGTGGGCTCTCTATTGAGGTTCTTGATAGTTGTTTAGCTGCACAGAAGCCCTTTAGTTTAATGCAATCCTTTGAGTTGCTTGTGCTTTGGGTGTCTTGTTGAGAAAGTTTTTACATGTGCCTATGTGTTGTCGTGTTGGCCCTATGCCCTCTTCAAGTAGCTGCAAGGTCTCTGGCCTGACTTCCAGGTCTTTGATCCACCTGGAATTGACTCTTGTGCAGGGAGAGAAAGTGGAGTTTATTTCCATTTTCCTGCATATGGTTAGCCAGTTTTGCCAACACCATTTGTTAAAGAGGCTATCTTTTTTCCAGTGTATGTTTTTGTCTTCTTTGTCAAAAATCAGTTGACTGTAAGCACGTGGGTCTGTTTCTGAATCTTCTATTCTACTCCATTGGTATATGTGTCTGGTTCTGTGCCAATACCATGCTGTTTTTATTACTGTGGCTTTGTAGTAGAGTTTGAAGTCAGGTATTGTGATACCTCCTGCATGGTTCTTGTTTCTAAGAACTACTTTGGATGTTCTGGGCTTTTTGTTCTTCCAAATGAATTTAAAGGGTGATTTTTATGTGTCTGTGAGGAATGACATTGGTAATTTCATGGTTATTGTATTGAATCTGTAGATCACTTTTGGGAGGATGGCCATTTTGATGATATTTAGTCTGCCTATCCAAGAGCATGGAAGATCTTATGAACAGAGAATTTTATAAATAAAAAGTATATTGGTTTTTAGCTATTAAATGTGCTCAATCTCACTAATAATCAGAGAAAGCAATTTAAAATATTATCTTTTTTCTAATAAATTTAAATTAAAGTTATACAATGCTGGAAAGATTGTAGGAATATAGGCCTTCTATAGATGTGTCAATTTAAATTTAAATTAGATAAGACCAGGTGTTGTGGCACACACCTGTAATCTCAGTATTTTGAAGACTGAGACAGAAGGATCCTAAATTTGACAACAGCCTCAGCAAGTAGTGAGACTCACATCAACTTAGTGAAATCCTGTTTAAGAAATAAAAATAAAATAGGGATGGGGGTGTAGGTTGGAGATAGAATGTCCCTGGTTTCCATCCACAATAACAAACACACACACACACACACACACACACACACACACACAAACATTAGCAAAAATTTTCTAAAATTTAAAATTCAATTGCTAAGCTGGATTTGATGGCATACATCTGTAATCCCAGAATTTTGAAGGCTGAGGCAGCAGGATTGCAGTTTTGAGGCCAGCTCCAGCAAGGTCCCTCAGCGAATTAGTAAGACCCTGTTTCAAAATTAAAGAGACCTGGGAGTATAGCTTAGAGATTAGAAGGCATCTGAGTTCAATCTCCAGTGCCAAAAGAAACAAACAAAACAAAACAAAAACTCGAGTTGCTCAGTGTGTTAGATTTGTGTTGCTATGACAAAATACCTGAACAATCAGCTTATAAGGAGGGAAGGTTTATTTTGGCTCAGGTTTCAAATGTTTCAGTCCATGGTTATTTGGCCCCATTGCTTTGGGCCTTTAGCAGCAGGAGCCTATGGCACAGGAGCCCTATTCACACCACATTGACTGGGAAGCAAAGACAGAGAGAGAAGGAGGAGCTGGAAGGGAGAGGGGGCTCAATATTTCTTGCAGTGCAGGCCCCCAAGACCTGAGAGAGATTGGACTTCACAAGTCCCGACCATGGTCTTACCTGTGTGGCCTCCTCCCTCACCCATCACTCGTGATACAAACATAACCAACCATTTGCCATTCTCAGAAAACTGGGTTTTGTTCTTCTAACACGCACTTAGCCTATATTTTACTTATCCAGAGAGACACACGTCGTCGTCGTCGTAGTCATCATCATCATCATCATCATCAAGGTGCTGCCTCCTGCTATCCCAAGGACACAGCAGAAAGAACCACCAGCCAAAGGAGCTCCCAAATGTCCTCTGGCCTGGGCGCATGTACAGCAGCTGAGGCCAGACGTGCCTTGGGGGACTGGGGGAAACACAGTCTGCACAGGGCTGCTCAGCCGGCTCCATTCTTCAGGGCTCTGGGGCTCCTTCCTTTTGCTGCAAGGACTCGGGTGGGGGGGAGGGGGATGAGAAAGAGCCAAACAGCCAGGGAAGCACAGTGGCTCTTAAAACAGTCCCTTCCTGCATGCGCCCTGGGTCGCCTTCACACTAAATGAAGGGATCCCTGGATCCCCAAGGATGCCTGAGGCTTTACCAAGTCCTCCGCTGCTGCTCCTCACTGTCTGTGCCTCTCCGTGCCCTGCCCCTCCCCAGCCATGGACTACAGTCTCTTCTCTTCCCTTCCCTTGTCTTGTCTCCTCTGGTCTTGTCTTCCATCCTCTCCAGCCTCGCCCTCGGTTCTCACCAGTGCCCAACGCACAGTCCAGAAAGTGACCTGGGTGCATTGGGCCATCTGCACCTCCGGGACCTACCACCAGCCCCAGCCAGGGACCAAGTCCCCAGCACAGCAACGGAGCCCTGCCCTGAGCTCAGGCGCCTCTAGCAGCCGCCCATGGAAAGTCTGACTCACCTAGCTGCATCTGCACCAGACCCCAGGCCATGCCCCAGCCAGGCCCCTGCCGCCAAGGAGCAGCAGAAGCACTAGGCAGCCACAAAGCTTGGGGCCAGGGCCCACCTCGCTCCCGGTGCTGGTGCTGGCAGCGCTCCTGCTCCGCTCTCTGGGGGATGACTTACTCTTCCTCCCCGACTCCGAGTTTGACTCCTAGGAAATCATCATCCCCAAGAAGCTCAGTTTCTGGAGAGGAAAGCAGGGTGTCTCTGGTTCCCTGGCCTACCTCCTGCAGTTAAAGGGCAAGAAGCACATCCTCCACCTGTGGCCCAAGAGTCTGCTGCTGCCCGAACATCTGCATGTTTTCTACTTCACCGACCAAGGGCAACTGCTGGAGGACTTGCCCTATATCCCCAAGGACTGCAGGTTCCTGGACTCCGTGGAGGGTGCTCGGGACTCCGAAGTGACTCTGAGTACCTGCATGGGGGTTCTCCGGGCATACTGAGCATCGACGCCAAGTATTACCAAATCGAGCCCCTCACGGCCTCGACCAGTTTTGAACATGTCGTCTATCTCCTGAAGAAAGAGCTGGGCAACCAGAGCTGCGGGCTGAGCTTTGAGCAGATGGAAAGGCAAATGGGCCAGAGCGAGGAGAGGGCTGGCTACGGGACTTCACTGGATCCTTTATGCACCAAAAGTACATGGAATTGGCCCTGGTCTTTGACCAGGATTGATACTTGTATGTGAAGTCCAATCTCTCTCAAGTCGTAAATGATGCTATCCTTCTGTCTGGGATCATGGACATTGTTTTAGGGAAATCCATTTGAGGATACATCTAAAAGCTCTGGACCGGGCGTGGTGGCCCACGCTTGTAATCCCAGCATTCGGGAGGCTGAGACCGGAGGATCCGGGTTCGAGGCCAGCCTCAGCTACCTAGTGAGGCACTCCACAACTTAGTGAGACCCCGTTTCAAAATAAAGAATAAAAAATAGGGCTGGGGGTGTAGTTCGGAGGTAGAATGCCCCTGAGTTCAACCTCCAGTACCGCAAAAAATATATATATATATAAAAATAAAATAAAATAAAAGCTCTGGAAATATGGACAAATAAAGATAAAATAAATATTGAAGTATCCAAGTTAAACCAAGTTCTAGACCAGTTTGCATTATATAGAAGAAATATCCTAAATGCCTGGATTCCAAAGGATTGGTCACATTTATATGTTGAAAGCAATGTTCCCAATGCTATTGGATGGGCTTTTGTGGGGAAAATTTGTAGCGAAATGTATGGAGCATCAACCAGCATTTTCCAAGATCTCAATATCCTTGCACCTGGTACTTGGTCGACTCATGAACTGGGCCATGGTTTGGTGATGAAGCATGATGGGAAAGACTGTCAATGTAAGGGCCAGCATACTTGCCTCATGGGCATGGGACGTACTGGATGGATTCATTGCAGTTATGTTGATTATTTTCAACTTGTGTATTCAGGAGCATCTTGTTTAGACAATATCCCTGAAAGAAGGTATATAGTTGAAAGATGCAGAAACAAAATAGTGGAAGAGAATGAGGAATGTGATTGTGGCTCAAGAGAGGACTGTCAGAAAGACCTGTGTTGTGGAACAGACTGTAGACTGAAACAGGGTGCCAACTGCAGCACCGGACTTTGCTGTCGTGATTGTAACTTTCTTCCATCTGGATCTGTGTGTAGGCAGGAAGAAAATGAATGTGACCTTGCAGAGTGTTGCAATGGGACCTCAAGCCGCTGCCTGGATGACACTTACAAGCAGGATGGAACCCCTTGCAAATATAGAGCCCAGTGTTTTAAAAAGGTGTGCCAATCCAGATTCATGCAGTGCCAAAGAATATTTGGACCTGATGCCAGGCAGGCTCCTCCTCGATGTTATGATGCAGTTAATTTAATAGGTGATCAATATGGTAACTGTGAAATGCTAGGATCAGGTGATTATACAAAGTGCCACTAGACAAATTCATTATGTGGCAGGCTGTAGTGTATAAACATCAAAAACATGCCCAATTTGCCTGATCACACAACTATAATCTCCACCCATCTGCAGGAGGAGAATGTCATGTGCTGGGACACAGGCTACCATCTAGCCATGAAACCCCTGGGGATACCTGACCTGGGTGTGATAAAGGACTGTAGGTCCTGTGGTCAGGACCGGGTATGTTTTAACAGATCTTGTGTCAGTAGCTGAGTCCTGAGGTTTGACTGTTTGCCTGAGAAATGCAATGGCCGAGGTGTTTGCAACACTAAAAAACACTGCCACTGCATGTATGTCTGGGCCCCTCCGTTCTGTGAGGAGGTGGGGTATGGAGGGAACATGGACATTGGGCCCATGGGACTCAGGGTAAGGGAGGTACCCCCAGAAGTCCAGGTCACATCTATTATGTTGTTGCATATTACTTTATTCATCATCTCAGCGATTCTTGTGTTTTTCAAGCATGTGATAGGAAGCTATTAAAATATAAACAATGCCCCCACCCAAATTAACACTGGTATTGAATAAGCCAAAGCAAAGCCTGTCAAGAAAGCAACAAATTAACCAGGCAATCCTCTGTCCCATATAGGCTTAGTTATTTAACAAGTTTATCATTTATCCAAATGGCTCATTCTTCTCCCAATACGTTTTTACTTTAAAAAAAAGCACATTTTGATCAGCAAATAAATGATATTCTTGTTTTGGAAACAAATCAGTGCATTTTATTTCCCTAGTATTTACTTGCCCAGCATTTTGTGATCAAGTTTTGGATGAGCTGAAAAGGATGCCATAGCAGTACATCTGAATACTACAACTCTGAATGTGCTCAGTTTCTTGGAATTACCATGGTTTTCTTTTCTTTCTTTTTTTTTTTCTTTCTGCTCTGTATGTGTTGGGATGGAACCCAGGCGTAGTTCATGCTGGGCAAGTCCTCTACTGCTGAGCTTTATCTCCAGCCCTCTATGGTTTCCAAGGTGCAGCCCTGGCTTAAAATCCCAGGTACCAGAGGGATGGTCCAGTTCTGCCTCTGCCTCCCTCAGCTTGATCAACACTGATGTCCACAGCTGAGTCCCTGCTGCACCATCAATGATGAAAGCACATTTTATAAGTAAAAGACATGCAAAATATTTTCTCTATCACAGTCCCTCTGGGTCAGTCCAGCTCTGTAGATGTGTGGCCTGTGACTCAGTGTGTGTGGTACCCTCTGATGGGTCCTAACACCCACATTGCTGCACCACCTGTAGATGATGACAATCCTTAGCAGTGTCCGGGGCAAGACTGTTCACAAAAGTCTGTGTTTGGGGCATCTGCTTGGAGGAACAGGTCTTTGGGGGAGTGTGCTGAGGGATACCTGGCCTGAAGATTGCCATACTCCCAAGGACCACAGAGGGATGTCTGTCAGTCCCCAGGACCTCCATGTCTCTGCCTCCAAGTCTTCTCTCCCTCTTGCCCTGGGCTCGGGGTGGAGATGAGAAGGACTTACAAGGTGTGGATGCCCACTTCCTCTCTCCCAGCTCTGGGCCAACCCCAGCTGCTGGCTCTTGCTCTAAGTTGAGTGTCCCTGCTGCTCCCACCCTGCCCGATGCCCCTCCCTCCCCACCCAGCACTGCAGCTCCCTGGGCTGCCCAGTCCCTGCTCCTTCCCCACTGGGCTCTTCTAAGACCAAGGTGGGACAGACCCACAGTGAAGGTCGGTCCTGCTGGACTGTTTGGGGACTGTTTTCACGCTGAGGAGATAATTGAGATAATTGCATTTATCAAGTTTGGCAATCTCTAGAATATGTCCTAAGTCACCAAGGATATTGAGTAATGATAATCATGGCTCCATATGTGCCGGCCAGGACCCTAAGAGCATCTTGTGTTATGAACATGCTCACTGCTGAAAACAACTCTGCAAGGTAGGTGTTAGTGTTTGCCTCTAAAGAATATCAAGATACTGTGAGGTTAAGAAACTGCCAAGGTTACACAGCTAATCAGCAATGTCACTCCCCAAGCAAACACAAAAATTAGGAAATTAAATCTAGAAAGGTCAATTTATTCAATATCTGAAGAGTATACCTTAGAAATGTTTTAGTATAATTTATCACACTAGTTTGTTTAATACTATGATTATATAAATACATATTAAAAAATTTCGATGTTACAATTTTTGAGAGAGAATATTTTGTAAATATGCAGAGCTACTCCTTGGTAATTATGGAGTATTTACCATACAGTATAAAAAGACTACAAAAATAAATTTTAAAAATGGAAAGGCATATTCTGGCATGGTGGCACATGTTTATAATTCCAGTATTTGGAAGGTTGAGAAGAGGAATTGCAGATTTGAAGCCAGCCTCAGCAACTTGTGAGGACCTCCACAACTTAGTAAGACTCTGTTTCAAATGAAAGAATAGGGCTGGGGGTATAGCTCAGAGGTACAATGCCCCTGGGATCCTTCTCCAGTACCACACACACACACAGAAAAGGATGCTTTAAAATTCTAAGTACTTACTATTTTGTAGAGGTTTAATTAATACAATCATAAAAACAAAATAGGATGTGAATAGTGCTACCAAATAGAGAAATGTATTGTTTTTACATTCATTTAGTTAATTTAGAAAATATCATAAAGCCTTCAACGTTGAGACTGATAAAAGAATGAGATATTATTATAGGAAGCATAATAAATGAGTATATAGCAACAATCACTAATAAATAAAAATGGAAAATGTTTTCATTAATAAAAGCTAGAAAATATTATCTAATACGAATAAATTCAACAATGTGCAAGACATACCATAATAAAATATAAACAATGTGTCACCTGAAGTAATATTTAAGGAATGAAAAGATAGGTCATGGTCCTAATGGGAAAAGATGATATTAATAAACTATCAACCCTTTCCAAGGGTATATGTAGAAATGATACAATTTTGAATGGAGTTCCTTGGATATATGTCACTGTTCAAAAAATAACTGTGTGACAATTATGAAGAAATAATATCTTAAGAAAACATGGAAAAAGGATACTATAGAGAATATGCCATATCAGATTTTTTAAATGTACATTACATTAAATAAAATACTGTGTTGTTGACAGAAGAATATTAAATAGAACATTACCAAGGCATAAATGTTTCAGAATCAAACTGAAATATATATGGGAACCAAAAATATGATCAATTTGGCATTTTAACTCAGTGGGGAAAGAGATGTATTCCATAATAAATGAAGACATGATAATTGAATGTCTGTTTGGAAGAAAGTTAAATTTCTTCCAACTAAACTCACTACCTTCATATTTCAGAACACAAAACAGTAAAGATTCTAAAAGCTTCCAGATTTAAAAAAAATTACCTAACATAAAAAAAAAGTCAAACCGATGCAGGCTTTAAATGTCTTTAAATTTCTGATAGAAAGTAAAGTTCCATCTCGAGTTCTCAGTGTAAATATCGTTTACACCTTATCCTTCCAGCGCCAGGCTTTGTACAATTCCACACTTATGTGAGTAGGAATGCTAAAGAATCTGTAACCCTCGTTTCTCCCCCGAACAAGCCAAACTCACTCCATTTATCCGGGAGGGGCCTGCGTGGTTGTGCTTCACAAGTGAGGTAATGAAGACTCAGGTGGTCATGGATTACAGGAGTTAGGTTAAGGTGATGGTAATATGGGTGGCCTCAAGAGATTCTTAAGAAGTAGAGGTCATAGCTGGGCTTGGTGTTGCACATCTGTAATCCCAGTATGGCTAAGACTGGGGGGACTGCAGGTTCAAGGCCAGTCTCAGTAACTTAGCAAGACACTGTTTCAAAATAAAAAGGGCTGGAGGTATAGCTTGGAGGGAGAATGCCCCTGGATTCAATCAACAGCACCTGTGCCCACCCCTAAAAAAAAAGAAAAAGTAGAGATTATGGGACTTGTGATAGAATGAATATGGAGAAAGAATGAGAAGAAAAAGTTGAGAGTATCTCCAAAGTTTCAAACTACAGCTGGGGAACTGAAAAGACATTTTCTTATTATGTAACACCAGAATGGGTTTAGAGGAATACAGAAAAACTATTAGCTTTAGAGGAATACAGAAAAACTATTAGCTTTTAGACATGGTCACAGCATTGGACCTAGAGTGTCTTTTAGAAGATAGCGTAGGGAAAGCTCACACAAAAGGGACCTGGGCTCTTTAATTCGAGGCGAGAGCTCTCACCCATGAAGCCAGAGGACTTGGTTGGCCGGCTAGGGACGTCTGAGCCCGTGTACAGCACACGCTGTCAGCTTTGCTTTAACCACAGTGTGCTATCAGTGCCCTGATTGGCTGGGACCCCAATTTCATCCTTCTTCCTCCTATTTATAAAAAGCCGTCCTGCATCTTCAATAAATGAGATTGCACCATGAGTATGTCTCCTGCCTGGTGGTATTGGCTTTTGGCCGGTCAGCCTTCCTCTTGCCCCAGGGAACCAGCAGGGACCCTTTAGTGCAACTGGGCAAAGGAGCTTCCTAGAGACCCTTGAGGATGGCCCTGAAGCAGGACCCTTCAGAAAAGGAAGGAGGGAGGGATAAAAGGAGGGAGGAAGGAAGGAAAAGAAACAAACAAGGAAAGAAGGAAGGAAGGAAGGAAGGAAGGAAGGAAGGAAGGAAGGAAGGACAAGAAGGTAGGCAACTGGTCTTGTTCCATACAGCAGCATAACTGGACTCAATTATACATTGAAGTGATTTATAGGAAGAGCTGAAGGAAATAGCACACCAAATTGTTCTTCAATTAAAGGGGAATAACAAATGTGTTCACAGGTCCTCAAAGGCACATCACAGGACCAGAATGGGAGAAAAAAACTAAATTAAAGAACAACAAATTTAGGAAGATGCGGTATTAGGTACAGAAAAAGTAAAGGTGTTCAAATATTTTGGTAAATGTACTGTTGATTCATCTGAGTTGTCAGGCAACATCAATTTGTAAAAATTAGAAGAGTTTCCCTACATTAGCATTAACCAAATAGAAAATATGATTGAAGCTGAGTGTGTACACTTGTAATCTCAGTACTTGGGAGGCTGAGACAGGAGGATCACAGGTTCATGGCCAGCCTCAGGGACTTAGTGAGGCCCTGTGTTAAAATAAAGAATAAAAAATAGGACTGGTGGTGTATAGCTCGGAGGTAGAATGCCCCTGGGTTCAATCCCTAGTACTGCCAAAAAAAAAAAAAAAAAACAATAAAAAATAGGGCTGGGGTATAGCTTGGAGATAGAGTAGCCCTGGGTCCAATCTGTAGTACCGCATATGTATGTATATATATAGCATTATAAAATTAATGGTGGCAACAATAGCAACAAAAATGTATAGAATCTCCAAATTAAGTTAACCAAGACCTACACAAAATCTCTATAGAAAAACTTTTGAAACTTTAATACATTTTGCCCCTGCCTTTTGAAATCAATCAGGCTGTGTTTGATTATGGGGAGGCAGGATCTAGAGGAAAAGTCAGTACGAAAGCCTTTGAACAGAGTACAGAGGCTCAGTAAAATGAAACTGTTGCTCACATGTTCACGTCTGATTACCTGGTGGGGCCAGGACTTTGGACTCTTGCTGCTGAGAACACTCTGAGGTCTGCAAATAGTACTAAATACCTGCACTTCTTAATAAAAACATACACAGAAAAGGCATATTTTCCTCAGAAAGAAGTTTCCTTACTTGATCTCTTCTCAATACAGAAACAAAAGTCATTTGTGAAAATTGCAAATAAGCAATAGAAAACATACCCTGATTCTATCAGGAGCATGATTAACACCTCCATGTTTATCTTTTATAGATGGTTTCTGAATGGATATGTTAAGGCAAGACAACAAAAACAACAAGCAATACAGAAAGTGAGGGCACCTACAGCTTGCAGTGGCCTCTTGAACTGACTCTCTTCCTCAGGTACAAGTGTGTTCTTTATCCTAATTGAAAAGCCACTTCTTTCTTCATTTTCATAAACTAAAGTTGTTCATGGTGTACTTGCCCAATGTGCTCTTATCTGTGTATGCAGTGTCACCCGTCCTCCAGAGTTCACTAGACACCTACCAGACGATTCTCCACAGCTGGCCCTGGTCCCTCTCCCCTGACCCTTAGAGTTGATTATTCTAGGCAGAACCCTATTCCTCAGCAGCCCCAAATCCCAATTTATCAATCCCAGACTCCACGTCAGCCCCTTAAACAGCACCATCTTCTCCTGTCTTTTGTCCTGCTACCAGCATGACATGAATGCCGATGCATAGAAACACTCCCACTCTTACTGCATTGGAAACTTTCATTCATCCCGTGTTGAATCAACAGATTACAATGGCCATGGAGAAATCATACGCAAAGAGCTATTTCCTTCAGTGAAGAAAGAAAGAAAAAAATAAAGAAAGAGAGAAAGAAAGAAAGAAAGAAAGAAAGAAAGAAAGAAAGAAAGAAAGAAAGAAAGAAAGAGAAAGGAGGAAGGGAGGGAAAGGGCAGACAAAGGGCGCTAAGGTAGAAAGGAGAAGGGAAGAGAGGAAATGAGAGGGGGAATAAAAAAGTCTTGGAATTGGATTTGCACTGGTTACTCTACACTATCTTGGTTAATTTTTTTTCTCTTTTATATATTTTTTTAATTTTTAAAATAATTTTTTTGCAGTACTGGGGATTGAACTCAGGGGCACTCTACCTCTGAGCTACACCCCCATCCCTATTTTTTATTCTTTATTTTGAAACAGGGTCTCACTAAGTTGCAGAGGGCCTTACTAAGTAGCTGAGGCTGGCCTTGAACTTGGATCCTCCTGTCTCAGCCTCCCAAGTACAAGAACCAAATACTGGGATTGCAAGCATGTGCCACTATGCCAGGCTTTTTTTCTCTTTTTTAAATTATACTTTTATTCATGCATTATAGTTTCACATCATAATGTAAATCATGTTCACAGTGACATATATGCACACAGAACTCCATGTCCCTTACTTCCAGGATCCCTCCCCAGCACCCCTTTCCCCATATCATGTACTGAGATTGACATTGGTATTTTCACATGTGTACACAAAGCCAATGGTAGTAATTCCATTAATGAACCTCACTCTTCCCCTCCCCTTCCCTGAGGCCACCTCCCTGACTCCACTGAGGTTTCTCCTCCATTATCTGGAGTCCCTCTGGTATCCTAATTACTCTCTACCTTCCGCATTTGAGAAAAAACATATGACCCTTCACTTTCTGTGACTGGCTAATCTCACTTAACAAATGTTCTCCAGGTCCTTCCATTTTCCTGCAAATTACAAAATCTTGTTCTTTATTACTGAGTAGAATTCCATTGTGTGGCTATCCCAAAATTTTGTAATCCATTCATCTGTTGATGGACACCTAGGTTGGTTCCATAATTTGGCAATTGTGAATTGTGCTGCTATGAACATAGATATGCATATATTACTGGAGTTCTCTGATTTCAGTCCCTTTGGAAAGATACCCCATCTTGATCAATTTATTTAACATCCCAACCTTTAATTTCTTTGTCAATAAAATTGGAATTATAAGGTAAAATGCTTTAACTTCTCGTGAAGATTAAATGAGATAATTTATACATAATAATACTTAAAGAAATTCAATAAATGCTGCTTTTTTTTTTTTTTTTCGTACTGGGTATTGACTCCAGAGTGAGGCAAGTGTTCTACCAATGAACTCCAGGCCTTTTAAATTTTATTTTGAGACAGAGTGTTACTAAGCTGCCCAAGCTTGCTATCTTCTCAAGTAGCTGGGATTATAAGCGTGCACCACCACACCTGGCAAATAGCAGTAATGTGGTGGTTACCTTTATGCGTTTCCTGACAGAGCTATGAGATGCCCAGACATATGGACACACATTATTCTGGGTGTTGTTTTTGTGAGAGTATTTTAGACTAATTTAACTTTGTTTTTTCAGTACTAGAGATTGAACCCAAGGTCTCCTGCATGCTGAGCAAGTGGTCTGTTACTGAGCTACATCTCCAGTCTTTTTAAAATTTTATTTTGAAGCCAGGTGTGGTGGTGCACACTTGTAATCCCAGTACTTGGGAGGCTGAGACAGGAGGATTCTAGGTTTAATACGAATTTCAGCAACTTATGGAGACCCTGTTTCACCATAAAAAATAAAAATAAAAAAAGGTCTGGGGGTGTAGCCCAAAAGCAGAACCACCTGGGTTCAATCCCTACTACCAAAAAAATAAAAATAAAAATAAATTTAAAAAAAATGAAAATTATTTTGTGACATGGTTTCTCTAAGTTGCCCAGCCTAGCCTGTAACATGAGACCCTCTTGCCTCAG
>PVLC010032045.1:0-18370 GCA_004027655.1 Graphiurus murinus | reverse complement strand
GATGTTTACTATGCTTTCTCTTTGTGCCAGATGCTAGCCTAAGTAATAACAGAAGCCAATATTTATATGGAACCTGTTACTTGCCAGACACTGTTTTATAGGTGTTGATTTAATCCAGGCAGCCCTATAAAGAAGGTATTATCATTATCATCCCCCAGGGTACAGCTGAGAAGAATTGTTCTTACTCAAAGTTACACTCTAGGGCAACAGACTTTCATATGGCCCCCGATGAGCCCTGATCCTGAGATCCGCACCACGTGTAGTCTCTCCCCTCGAGTCTAGGCTGGCCTCCTAACTGCTTCTTTTTTTCTTCTTCTTTTCTTTTTTTCCTTTTTTTTTTTTTTTTCGTGTGTGTGTGTGTGTGTGTGTGTGTGTGTGTGTGTGTGTGTGTGTATGTATGTGTGTGTATGCATGGTACTGAGAATTGAACCCAGAGGCATCCTACCTTCGAGCTACACCCCAGCCCGATTTTATTTCTTATTTGGAAACAGGGTCTCACTAGGTTGATGTGTCTCACTACTTGCTGAGACTGACCTGAAGCCTGCAATCTTCCTGTCTCAGCCTCCCAAGTGCAGGGATTACAGGCATACGCCACCATGCCCAGCTCTTTCTAACTGCTTCTAACCAGTAGAATATGGCAAAGGTGGCAGGCTGTCACTCTGATTCGGCTACATAAAATCATGACTTTCTTCTTGCCTGCAGACTCTCCCTCACCGGGTTTTTTTGTTTTGTTTTGTTCTGGTGTGTGTGTGTGTGTATGTGTGTGTGTGTGTGTGTGTGTGTGTGTGTGTGTGTGTGTTGCTGGGAATTGAACCCAGGGACAGTCTACCTCTGAGCTACACCCCCAGCCTTATTTTTATTTTTTATTTTGAAACAAGGTCTTGCTAAGTTGATGACAACCTCACTATGTTTCTGAGGCTGTCCTCAAACCTGCAATCCTCCTATCTCAGCCTCCCAAGTACTGAGATTACAGGCATGCACCACTATGCCTGGCTACTCTTGCTGGATTTCTTGTTTGTTTGTTTGTTTGTTTGTTTGTTTGTTTTGTGGTACTGGGGTTGAACCTAGGGGTTGGGCTACACACAAGCTACACACCCAGCCCTATTTTTTATTCCTTGCTTTGAAACAGGGTCTCACTAAGTTGATGAGGGTCTTGCTAAGTTGATGAGGCTGACCGCAAACATGCAAACCTGCAATTCTCCTGTCTCAGCCTCCCAAGTACTGGGATTACAAGTGTGAGCCACCATACCTGGCCTCTTGCTGGTTTCGATGAACAGGCTGCTGCTACGATGAGGCTAATGGAGCAAGAAATGAAGAGCAGGTTCCAGCCCACAGGGAACTGAGTCCTGCTAACTTGTGGCGTTGGAAGCAGACCCTGCCCCAGCAGAGATTTCAGATGAGACCCCCAACCCTGGCCACCACCTTGATTGAAGCCTTGTGAAAGACACCAGAGTGGTGACACAGCCTGGCCTTCCTGGATTCCAGACCCCACAGCAGCACACATCGCTTCAACCCCTCTATGTATGGACATTGTTACACAGCAGTAAATAACTAGCACAAGCAACAAGTGGCAAAGACAGGGCTCATACTCAGCCAGGCTGGCCCCTGAGTCTGTGTCCTTAAACCACTGCACAGCATCACCTTTCATGTCTAAGGGGATATTCTACTTGGGGGAAAAAAAAAAACAGTCACATAAGTTTGGAAATGTTGAAGATTCACATGGCAAGAAGTGAAGTTCTACACCAGGCATGATGGCACACACCTGTAATCCCAGTACTTGGAAAGTTGAGACAGGAGAATCACAGCTTCAAGGATAGCCTCAGCAAGTAGTGAGACTCTCATCAAAAGTTCTACAGTAAAGAAGTGTCGTTATCTTTTCCTGCCCCAGTGTGGCCATACTTAACTGATCAGGTGCCTGTTTATGTGGCACCTGGGGCATCCCAGCAAACCAGGACTCCATAGAAGACATTTAGGAAATGCTGAGACAGGTATAACTCCTTATTTTATAGGTGAGGGAACAGACTGAGGTTAAATAATTGTCAGAATCCACACATGAAGGGGGTGAACCTAAATCTGTGATCTGATTTCAAGACCCATGCTGGTCCCACTAATAGACCCTAACAGGGAAGGGCAGGGGAGGAAAAAAAAAAACCTGGAGAAGTGGGTGGGGATGAGTTGGGTGGGGGTTGGGGGAATGGATGCAGAAAAAATATCCAGAAGCCAGCATCCCTTGGCTGATCACCAGGCACTGCTTATACTTCAGCCAGTCAGAAAGCACAGCCACACCTAGAAGTCCTCAATGCCCAGAGACGTCACCTGCACATTGGAAGAGAAGAAAATTTCATCCACCACAGCCACAACTGCAAAATGGCCTGGGTGAGAGATGGCAGGTGGGAAGGCCGTAGCCTATGAGCAAGTGAGAGAAGAGAAGCGCCCTAGAACTTGTGTCTAGGGCATTTGCACCCCTGGCTTTCCTATAAGCCTGGCTTCACTTGGGCAGACAGGTCTCAAGGGCCTGAGAGTGCTGCCCACAAGTGACCTAGAGACTCGCTGTCCTCGGGCTAGATGGCCATCTGGAATCGTTCCCTGTTTGAGGGAGCTTAGTATCATTACCCTAATTAACTCGCCCTTTGAACAGACCTCTGGAAAAAAGTCACTGAAAGAAGGGAGAAACATTGCCAAGTGGCTGCACTGCCCCGGGCTCCGTGCTGAACTAACACTATAGCACTTAATCCGAACAACCTTCTGAGGTAGTGGCTGTCCTCCCTCTCCCGTTTTACTGTGGTCCAAAAGGATTAAGGCATCTGCTCAAGGTAGATAGATGGCAGAGCCAGGTGGGTCTGACTCCAAAACCCAGGATTCACTTCAGTGCAGTTTGAGACAGGCAGAGGTTTGGTAGGAACCTCTCCCCTCTCTCCCCACCTTTCACATAAGGGTGATGGAAAATGGGTACATGGAAGCTTTGGAGAACTGGCAGTGTTAGCCCTTTCCATGTTTCCATGGTGCTAAGAACAACTCTAGAAAGGAACATTTTACCCCATCCGTGGACAAATGGAAGAAATACCCTCAGGGGTGGCTTAGGATATGAGGTTTGAGTTTCCTTTCAACAGCCATTTTTATAAGTGAAATGACAGTAGCTACACTTGCTGAAATAACAGAGGAGGAGTTTTGTCATCTGGGATGTCTTGGAAGCTGCATGGCTCAGACAGAACCTGAGGCCTTCAGCAGCAGAGGTTCCACCTCGTACAAAGCTGTGGTTCGGGTATGCGGTTGGCATACCAACGCGTGCAGGGTCCACAAACAGCCCTTTGTGGAGACAGGCTGTGAAAGCTGTCTTAGTTAATATTCTGTGGGGCTACTCCTGAGCTCACATTTCTTTCCAAGTGCTAAGTGTGTGTGTGTGTGTGTGTACGTGCTTTGTAAAGCTCAGTCACCCCTAGATGAACAAATAACTATGAATCACTCCTTCAACCCACAAAAGAATGCAGAAGAGGAAATTTGCATGCAATGAATTTACCCCACCACCACCAGGCACTGAACATACATCACCTTGTGTGGGGCTCCACTTCCCCACCCTCTTGCCCCAGTCTACAGATGAGGAAAGCGACATTCTGAGAGGTTAAGCTACTTGTACCAGATCACACAGCTAGTCCATGGCCAAGCCAGGCCCTCAGCCAGATCAGTCTGGCTACAAAACACATGCCCATCCTCAGCACCACACTCCTTCCTAGAGAGATAGGAAAAGGAAAATGAGCAAATGTGAAGCCAGGTATGATAGTGCACACCTGTCATCCCAGTACTTGGGAGGCTAAGACAAGAGGATCACAGATTTGAGGCCAGTCTTAACAGTGTAGTGAGACTCCCATCAACTTAGCAAGACCATGTTTCCAAATAAAAAAATAAAGTAGGGCTGGAGGTGTAGCTCAAAGGTAAGTTGCCCCTGGGTTCAATCCCCAGTATTACCAAAAATAAATAAATAAATAAATAAATGAGCCAAATATGAATAGTCCCAACTGTATGCAGAGTGTCTGTGCTAGCCTCCAGTCACATTCAGTCCTTACAGTGATTCAGCAAGGTAGAGCCCCTGTGCTGTTTCACAGATGAGAAGGTGACAGCGCAGAGAGGGTTAGTAAATTGCTACAAGATCAGCCAGGATCCAAACCTAGGTATGTCTGACTCCACAGCCTGGAGTTCTTCTGCCTCACCATCACTGAGTCTCCCCTCTTCCCCCCAGCTCTCCACCTCCACTTTTCCACCCCTCCCCAACCGGCTGCAGAAGCACCAACTCAGGGATGTGAAAACAGCGACTGGAGCTAGGCTGGTTGCTTGGACACCAGCACACAGAGTGGATGTGGGGAGTGTGTTTTCCTCCCCTGCTGTGGCAGGTAAGGAAGTAAGGAGGGATTCAGGAGATGGCTAAGTGGGGGGGGAGGGATGGGCTAAGGAGAGACCACATTTATTGCCTCTGGCCTAGTTCCTGTGCTCCCTTAGCTTCCTCAGTCCCATCTGCAAAGTGAAGTCAAGCTCGACCACCCTGAAATCACGTCACCCTGAGATGCACGACTGGGCAGGGAGAGGCTTCCAGAGAGAGCAACACACGGAGGCAGGTACCTAAGGTCCAGAGCCCAAATCACTCAAGCACCAAGTGGCCAAAAGAAGTTCCTGCTCAACTGGACAGATGCATTCTGTAAACTTGTTTCAGCCTCCCTCCTTGTTCTACCAGATCCACAAATGTTATGTTATAATTTCTAGTTTGTTTACTTTTGCCTCGTTAGGAACTGACTTGATTGTTTTGTTTGTCAGATCACATTATGTGATCCCCATTTTTTGTTTGCTACATTCATTTTAGGGAAGTATCTTAGAAAATGGAACATGATTTTAAATACATGTTTCAAAAATGAGATTCCACACTCTTGCAGGAGGCAAGAGGTCTCGGTCTTGTGTTCTGTCCCCCTCTGCGTTCCCTTTGATCCCTGCCCAGCCTCGAGCCATTCCCCCTTTTCACATCATCTATCTGTTCATTATGTCCTTCATTTACTAAAATGGATTTATTTATTTATTCTTTTAACAGCTACCAAGTTATAGACTGTCTTGGTTGCTTAGGAAACACGGTCATGGGTGAGCAAAAAATAGTCACCATCCTTCTCCCTGTGGAATTTAGAGTCTAGTGGAAGAGAAGGAAATTAATCTATTAATCACATGCAAAGAAAATGTATAATTAAAAACCATGATAAGGGCTTGGAAGGAGTAGAACATGATGCTTTGAGAGCAAATAACAGAAGGGCCTGACCTGATTGAAGAAAACGATGTTCAAGGTGAGAGCCAAGGAACCGGGCGGGAGTGGGGGTTCAGGAGCACAATCAGATTTGCATTTTGTCAAGATCCCTGGATGTCGTGTGGAGACCAGATTGGAAGTGGTGGCAGTAGGGAAAAGCACACACTCCAGGGAATGTGAGGACAGCAGACTGGAGGCTGTGACCTGTGCCTTGGTCTAGGGTGGTGGCTTCAGGGTAGAGAAGAATGGACAGAGGACAGAATTCTTCCAGCCACATCACTGACAGGCTCACTGACCCAAGGGAGAAAGGAGCAGCTGCCAAGGATGACTCTTGGCTAGTGGTGCCATTCCATGAACATATCCCACCCCTACCATGTGCCCAGCACAGGGCCCAATGCTGTGAGCAACTGGTGGTGCACACAGGTAATCCCAGTACTTGGGAGGATGAGACAGGAGGATCACAGGTTCAAGGCTGGCCTCAGCTACTAAGCCAGAACTTCAGCAGCTTAGTGAGACCCTGTTTCAAGACTGAGGGGATGTGTAGCTCAGAAGCAGAATGTCCCTGGGTTCAGTCCCCACTACCAAAAAAAGAAAGAAAGAGAGAGAGAGAGAGAGAGAGAGAGAGAGAGAGAGAGAGAGAGAGAGAGAAAGCACAGGTCTCACCCCTACCCGAGTGCCCCAGTGCCCACATCGGACAAATGCCAGATTCCACAGCCTCTCATACAGATCACACGCATGCCTTTAAGACCAATGTGAATGCTGCAACTGCTCCCCTGACTGCCTGCAACCCCAGCCAGAGAGAATCCCACAGCTACCAAATCCCATTCATTGGAGAGTCAGTGGTGTGGAGGTGGGCCTTCCCTCCCGCACACAGGAATGTGCACCCTGACCTACAGCTCCACGTACAGCCACCATCTCAGACCCTTCGGCTGGGCTATGACTGAGCTCTCAGCACTATTCAGTCCCAGTGTCCAGTGGCTGCATGCACCTGATGGCTGACCTTGGCTTTCCTTGGGCACTCTACTATGGTCACAACTCTGCCCCTCTCTATGGCTATGTCCACCACCCCAGGGGCAGGCTCCTATGACTTTTAAAACAATTGCAAGAGAGCTATTAAAAACCCTGTGGGGAGCTGGGCATGGTGATATATACCTGTAATCTCAGTACTTGAGGGGCTGAGACAGGAGGATTGCAGGTTTGAGGACAGTCTCAGCAACTTAGTGAGACCCTCAGCAACCTATCGAGACTTGTTTCAAAACAAAAAAGGGCTGGGGATGCAGTAACACACACACACACACACACACACACACACACACACACACACACACACACCCTGTGGGGTCTGGAGATGTCGCTCAGTGGTGAGGCTCTTGTCTAGTATGCACATGTCCTGGGTTTCATCCCCAGCCCTGCCACAAAACAATAATACTAAATAATAAAAGTCCTATGACAAAGAACATGAGTGCATCCATTTCTGGGTTTGTTTTGTTTCGGGAGAATAGTAAGTGTGTGAGATTCTGATAATTACCTAGATGGCCCAAGATTACCAAAAAAGCAGGAATGAGAAGTGTTTAGATTTTTCTGTGAAGTCACTACATCAAAAGAGGTAGGGTTTTTTTTTTTTTTTTTTTTTTTTTTTTTTTTTTTTTCTCGTGAAAGAATATTTACCAAGTTCTCATTTGGCTGTTTATTTAATTAGGTGATATCAGAGAGGTTAGGTAACCTGCATTTAATTTTCTTTCCCCTGGAAAGCAAAAATAACATCCTCCTGACAGGGCCATCGTGAGGCCCCAAAAGGGTCACGGTGACCACCAGGTGCTGGAGGCAGGGATTCTTGTCACTGCCAGCAGGTCTGTGGGCTTATTTTGAACTTCAAACTTCACTTTTACCCTCTCTAGACCTGATTCATCCTCCCTCTGCTCAGAGGGGTGCTTTGGTCAGCAGAAGACTTTCACAGGGGGAATGTTCCTCTTCTCTCTCATCCAGAGGAGAAAGGAAGTGGTACATTCAGGTCCCAGAATTTCAGCATGGTGGGCACCTTCCCTGGCAAGGTCCCTTGACCTCATCCATTCAGTCATTCAATAACTATTTAGTAAGAATCAACTTTGTGCTGGGTACCATTTTGGATTCTGGGGGTAGAGAAATAAAAAACAAAATAGCACCCCTTCAGAAGGAAATAAGTAATCAGTGTCCTTCAGATAAGGCAGGTACTTGAGTGAGGTGATAATGGTACTGGTGAGGAGGAAGATTCAGCCCCAAGTCCAGGAGATTCATAGAAAAGGAGAAACTCAAAGGGGGCTGTTGAAGCCGTTGAAGACAGGAGGCCTTTTCTGAATCACAGGGGCTGATTTGGAAAATAGAAGAAAGAAAGAATCGTTCCCTTCTGCCCCCTCTTTGGTTATTTTCCTGTCAGGTCATCACAGAAGAATCAAACACTCTTGGATTGGAAAGAGAGACAGTGCGCTCATGCATGTTCTTTTAAAAACTTGTTTCGATAAAACCAGTGACCTGGCCACAGCCTGCATGGGTTGTCCTTCCTTTGCTTGACTTTTCCCTGAAACAGACAAACATGGTCTATTCCACCGACACTGAGAAGTGAAACATCCACAAATCGTGAGCTGAGCAACTTTGGAAAGTCCACATTTTTTTTTTTTTTCCTCCTCCTCCTCCTCCTCCTCCTCCTCCTCCTCCTCCTCCTCTCCTCCTCCTCCTCCTCTTCTCCTCCTCCTCCTCTAACCAAAGGACAAAGAAATTAGCAAGTTATTCAAATTATATTCAGGACCCCATCCCTGGCATATCCTTGAAAATATTAAATACCTTCAAGGCAAATCATTGAAGTGGCTGAGCAATCCCTACTGCAATATTTAACGATGCTTATAAATGCGAAAATCCTTACGGGGGCATTCCTGGCTGGTGACAGAACAATGTTTGATATTTCTGAAGTTGTGAGTGCTTAACTATGTCTAACAAAGTTGGTTATCAATAAATGTGCATCCATGTCTGAACCCATCTTTTCCTCTGTCATTCAAGATAGCCAAGTACCAGTTGGAATGGACTTGGAAATATTTTTCTGTAAAAACCTAACAGTCAATATTTTAGGGTTTACTGGCTATGGTGTCCCTGTCACAACTACTCAGCTCTGTCATGGTAGGACAGAAGAAGCAGCCACAGGTAACCTGTAAGTGAATGAGCAGGTCTGTGTTTCAAGAAAGCTTTATTGATGGAGACCAAAATTTGAATTTCATATAATTTTCACATATCATGAAATACGATTGTTGTTTTTATTTTTAACCACTAACAAATATAAAAATCATTCTCAGATTGCAAAACTATAAAGAAAGAAGAAGTAGGTGGATTTAGCCTGTGGGTCATAGTTCACTGACCCTTGATTTTGAAAGATGTGGTTAGCATGTGTTTGAACAATAGAAAGAACATAAAATTTGCCTTCTCCATCTCTTATCCTGGGCAGCCAGGCAAGATCTTTAACTTCCCTGGATCTCTGTTTTTTTCTCTCAAATGAAGATAATCGGAGGGAATGGTAACAATTAAATGAGGTGGTACGTAGACAGAATTTGGGGAAGGAGCTGGGCGTGGTGGCACATGCCTATAATCCCAGTACTTGGGAAACTGAGACAGGAGGATCGCAGGTTTGAGGACAGCCTCAGCAAGTAGTGAGACTCTCATCAACCTAGGGAGACCCTGTTTCAAAATAAAAATAAAATATGGCTGGGGGTGTAGCTCGGAGGTAGAATGCTTCTGGGTTCAATTCCCAGTACCAAAAAAAAAAAAAAAAAGAATTTGGGGCAAATCCAGAATGGTTGAGTTCAAGAGGGATTCAAGTGCCCCATAAAGGCCAATTCTTTCTTTTCTCTCCTTTAGAATTGTCTTAACTATCTTTGTTTGTTTGTTTGTTTGTTTGTTTCTCTTTCTTTTTATTTAATCTTTTCTTATAGCAATTGATTAAGCAATGAAGCATGAGAATGGATTTGCTCCAGGCAGGAAGAAAGCCAGCCCCCTCCCTCATGACATGAGCCCTCCCAGCCTGAGTCCTTTTCCCCTAGTACAAGTGGCTGGCTCTGAGAGGGCTGGATATCAGCTACTATTAATATTATTATCAGAGAGAGAATAATGAAGCCAGAATTGTTTCATCGAGCTGGTTCATCTCCCTGTGAAGGTGTCCCATGAGAGACAGGGATCTCTTTGAGGGGATTTACAATGGTGGCAAATGTCAGTGGCTATTACATGTGTCTCATCTTTCTTAGCAGAGCTGCCACCCACTTATCCCCCTTCCTCGAGAACCTCAAGGATCACAAGTCTCACAGGTCAGCACATCCTTTGCCAAGCTCAAGGTGTCCCACAGGCCAGCTGGGGCTGATCTCTCCCCATCGTGGAAAGAAAACCACGATGATGAGACCCTGGAAGAAATGAGGAGGCTCGCCAGGCATGGGGGCGCACGCTTGTAATCCCAGTACTTGGGAGGCTGAAACCGGAGGATCCAGGTTCTCAGCCAGCCTCAGCTACTTAGTGAGGCCCTCCGCAACTTAGTGAGACCCTGTTTCAAAAAATAAAAAAGAATAAAAAATATGGCGGGGGGGGTGTAACTCAGAAGTAGAATGTCCCTGGGTTCAATCTCCAGTACTGCAAAAAAAAAAAAAATAGGAAGCTCGAGCTGCCTGACAAGTGGAGAATGGAATCCAAGTGGGATCCTTAGAACTACCCAAAACTGATTCTTTCCAACTGAGAACACATCCAGAAGCTATTTTTAAAGAGTCGTGCTCCAACCCACTGCCTCTTGAGGAGCTGAATCTGATCCTCCCATGTTGAATGCTTTATATTAGACCTTAAGAATGTCCACGGAAGTCTATTCCCACTGGCAAACACACCAAGATTGAACAGGTGCCACCAGGAAGAGTTGATGAGATGCATACAGAAGATGTGGATTTAGAATTGGGGACCAATATCCAAATATCTGGCACTTACTGCCTTGAGACCCTGGACTCACCTCTCTGATTTTCAGTATCAGAATCTCTAGAGCTAGGGGGAAATGGAGATAACGATTCCTACCGTTGTAGGATCCAAGGAGACAAACCATGAGGCAGCAGCTGGAGAGATGCCAAGGTTTTCCATGAGTGCTCCTTCAAGGAAGGTACTTCTGATCACAAATTCCTCCACGAAGGTTATTCCTCAGTAAGTTTCTTAAAGGGCAGGGGGTGCCTCGGGTCCCTCACTATCCCTAGAAGCTAGCAGGCTGCCTGGACCCAGAAAGCACTCGCTTAACCTTTGTCGAACACCGGTGCGTATGCTCAAAATCCACTTAGAAAAGGAATCCATGGTCACTGTGTTGTTTGCTAGGGCTGTCACAACAAAATACCAGGCTGGGCAGCCTAAACAACAAGCTTTCATTTTATTGAAGTTCAGGAGACCGGAAGTGAGACCAAGGTGTTGGCAGGATTAGTTTTCACCTCATGGCAGGAGGCTACCTCTTGCTGTGTCCTCACATGATCCCCTCTCTCTGCCTGTGTGTTGTCTATGTCCTAATCTCCTCACCTTATTAGGACATCAGTCATTAGGGCCCACCTAATAATGATCTCATCTTAATGGTCTCTTTTTACCTCAATTACCTTTTTAAAGACCCTATGTAGCTGGGTGTGGTGGTGCATACTTGTAATCCCAGTACTTGGGAGGCTGAGACAGGAGGATCACAGGTTCGCAGCCAGCCTCAACTACTTAGTGAAATCCTCCGCAACTTAACAAGGCCCTGTTTCAAAATAAAGAACAACAACAAAAAAAATTAGGCTGAGATGTAGCTCGTAGGTAGAATGCCCCTGGGTTCAATCCTCAGTTTTGTAAAACAAAAACAAAACTCTATGTCCAAGTCCAAATACATTCACAGTCCAAGGTATTAGAGTTAAGACCTCAACATATTTTGGGGAGTCGGGGAGAAGGACATACTCAGCCCATAACAGTCACTCATTATACCCCCATCCTTCCACTTTGCCTTTAAAGCTTTGCTTTCCGGGATCTCCATGCCTACCCAAGATTGATGACACCACACCTGGTCATGGCCATCTCAGAAGTCACCATATAGAATGGACTGGCCAGCTCTGGCTCTGGCTGGGCTTCAGCTTTGGGTCCCTGCCAATCATTCCTTGCCTCTGACCACTTGCCCTTGTTCTAGAGGCAAGTGCAAGGTGGTTGGTAGGACCTCACACACCTGCCACTCTCTCTCCTCACCGTGGGCAAACTTTCTGCCCTCTTTCAGGTCTAGGGGCTCAATCCTTGGCCCCTCCGCTCCAATGTGGTCCACATCTTCAGGGCCTGATGATCCTAGGCCTCAACCAGCCTGAGGTCCGCAGGCCCAGTATGAGACATACCACTTCGGTGTTAGATTTCCACCTTGGATCCCTGACCACTGGCTTGTCCCTGGCCTCTGAGATTCATCTACTTTTTTAATCTTCTGCCCATGTACCTGCACTCCTCTGGGCCTGGGTTATATTGTGAAGAACTAACTGGTTTGTTTTTCCACCATTTGTTTTTCCTTAGCCATCCCTCTGGACCATGGCTTCTTCTCTTACATCCATTCCCCCACGCACACCACAGCTTTCCCAAATCCAGGAGAAAGAAATCCAGGAGTCTGATCACAACTTCTTCTCAAATCTTTCTATTTGACACCTGCGCCTGTGGTTTGGGAACTTAATTGGTAACACTTTACCCCTCTCTCTTTCATTCTGTCTAATGCTGGTCTCCTTCCTCTTGGTGGAGAATAGAGGCAGGTGGAGAATCTAGGATAAACAGGGCATTTGGAGAAATCTCTTTGGTCTGTTCCTTACCTGATCACCCTGCTGCACGTAGGGTGTTTATTTTTTATTTTAATGGTACTGGGGATTAAACCCAGGGGCATTCTACCTTGAGCTACAACCCC
This sequence comes from Graphiurus murinus, assembly GCA_004027655.1. Classification (NCBI taxonomy): domain Eukaryota; kingdom Metazoa; phylum Chordata; class Mammalia; order Rodentia; family Gliridae; genus Graphiurus; species Graphiurus murinus. Next base: position 6,173 of record PVLC010032045.1, on the reverse strand, counting down.
AGACCTTTTTATTTTATTTATTTATTTATTTATTTATTTATTTATTTATTTTGCAGTATTGGGGATTGAACTCAGGGGCATTCTACCTCCAAGCTACACCCCCAGCCCTATTTTTTATTCTTTATTTTGAAACAGGGTTTCACTAGGTAGCTGAGGTTGACCGCGAACCCGGATCCTCCGGTCTCAGTCTCCCAAATGCTGGGATTACAAGCATGCGCCACCATGCCCGGCTCCTTTTTATTTTTTGTTTGGAAATAGAGTCTTGCCAGGTTGCTGAGAGTCTCGCTTCATTGCCAAGGTTTAGTTGGAAACCAGATCTCAACTAAGTTGCGGAGGGCCTCACTAATTTGCTAAGGCTGTCCTCAAACCTGCAATCCTCCTGTCTCAGCCTCCCAAGTACCGGAATTACAGGTGTGTGTCACCATGCCCATCAAGAGCCTTTGTTTCTGACCTCAATCTCACTCTCTCAGACCCTGTTATGGACAGACTTTGTCCCAAAAAGTTTATAGGTTGAAATCATAACCCCCAAGGTAGTAGTATTAAGGAGATGGAGCATTTGGGCATAATTAGGTTATGAGAATGGAGATCTCATGAATGGGATTAGTGTCCTTATTTAAAGACAAAAGAGGGAGCTTACTAGTTCTCTTTCCACTCTGAGGATATAGGAAGTCAGTGGTCTGACACACAGAAGAGGGCCCTGGAAGCCACGGGAGCACCCTGATCTCAGACTCCCAGCTTCCAGAACTGTGAAAAAGAAATGCCTGTTGTTTATAGCCACCCAAGCCCAGCATGGTGGTGCACACTTGTAATCTCAGTACTTGGGAGGCTGAGACAGGAGGATCACAGGTTTGAGGCCAGCCTTAGCAACTTAGTGAGGCCATCCACAACTTAGTGAGACCCTGTTTCAAAATAAAAGAATAAATCAGGAATGGGAGTGTAGCTCAGAGGTAAAATACCCCTGGATTCTATCTGAGGCCAGCTGGATGGGCTACCAGTCTGGCCCCAAGAAAGGAAGGTAGAAGTCCACCATGGTATTCAAGAGGGCACACTGCACAAAGACAGACAGGCCTACAGTCATATGGTGGAGATATCCAAAGTGTGCACACAGCAGGAACTGTGTGCTGGGTTCTTTGAGCTGGAAGGGATTTCAGGAGGAAATCTAGAGTGTTGGTACTTCCCCAGCCCTCAAGCAAGTTCCAGGCACCAATGGGAAAATGAGTTTCATCAGCTGCTAGAGGAAGCAAGAGTATATTTTTACAGTTGTGCAAGTGATACTGCCCTAGGGGGATGTGACTTTGAGATATGTCAGACCAGGGAGGGGAGGCACAGCTATTCTGTCTGGGATGCTGGGGACAGACATGAACATGTGCATAGATGTATCTGGGCTCCAAGTAAAGTTGGCTTCATTCTATCTCTTAGGCCAAAAAGCCACAAGGACAAAATTACTTTTGTCCCTTAAAACATCAGGATACATAAAAAGAATGGCTCCTTGTTAAAGGTTTTCTGACCTTCTGTTCTCATGTAGTCTTACTAATTTATTCAATGAATACCAAGCAGAAGGGTGCAAAAATGAATAGCTTCTGATCGCTGCCCTTGTGATTTACATTCCTATAGAAAGAAACAGATATGTAAGCCGGGCGTGGTGGCGCACGCTTGTAATCCCAGCATTCGGGAGGCTGAGACCAGAGGATCCGGGTTCTCGGCCAGCCTCAGCTACCGAGAGTAGCTAGTGAGGCACTCTGCAACTTAGTGAGACTCGGTTTCAAAATAAAGAATAAAAAAAAGGGCTGGGGGTTTAGCTCGGAGGTAGAATGCCCCTGAGTTCAATCCCCAGTACCAAAAAAAAAAAAAAAAAAAGAAACAGATATGTAAACAAATATTACAAATTGCAGTCTTTATCATATGAATTGGTATTTGTTCATTTACTGCCTGTTATGTGCTGGGCACTGTGCTCTGTGTAGCAGACACAAAGATGAGCTAGATGACCACAGACTTGAAGATTAGTGGGTAGAGGACACAGTGAGAGCGTCAAGGAGGCAAAGGGAAGCCTGCAAACTGGAAACTGGAGTTCCTGGCTCTGATCATGAAAAACAGCCCTGTCCTGACACCAGAAGTCTACTTTGTCACTAATCTAGAAATATTGAAATAATAAACTGGGTGTGGTGGCGCACACCAATAACCCCAGTACATAGGAGGCTGAAATAGGAAGATCACAAGTTCAATGGTAGCCTCAGTGACTTAGTAAGACCCTGTTTCAAAAATAAAAACAGAAAGGGCTGAGGATGTAGCTCAGAAGTAGAATGTCCCTGGGTTCAATCCCCAGAAGGAAGGAAGGAAGGAAGGGAAATAAGACAACCTAAAGTACAATCAAATGCCATAAACCTATTTCACTGGGCTCATTTCAGTATCTAGAAGAATATAAATCAAATTTCTGTTTACTAAAACTCCCCAGTACATATTTCATTAAAAGGAACCCACATAAAATAAGTGCAAAATCTCAATCTCTCTCTCATATTATATCCCCATAGACACATTAAAAATATTTTTATGCATGCCCACAGAAGAATATTAAAAATAGCTCTACCCATTCCTCTAGCAAATAATTTGTGGCATAAAGGCATTAAACTGAAATGCCAGAAAAGTTTTTGCTGAGAACCTCAAGCAAGGGATACAAAAGGACATATGCCAAGGCATGTTCTCTAAAATCCTGCAGCACCAAGAATAAAAACAAAATGGATTCTAGAGGCTTCCAAAAGAAACAGGGAGAAATTTTTACCTTGAAAGTAAATAGAAACAGAATATGGTCGGATTTCTCAACAGTAACACAGTAGGCCAGAAAAACGATGCCTCAAACTTCTAAGGGCTTTAGTTTTCTAATTTAAGTTGACATTTTCATACATACAAGTTCAAAAAAAAAAAAAAAACTTACATCCTATTTGAGAATATACTAGGAAAAAAACAAGGAGCTAAACCAAGAACATGGAAGATGTAGGAGCCAGGAAACAGTGGGTAACACCCAAGAAAGCTGTCAGGGAGAACCCAGAGGCCAGATGGGAGCAGAAGGAAGGCTTCTGGAAGAACAGACCCCTGATCTTACAGCACAGCTGCAGAAAGAAACAAAATAGAAAGGAAGATATGAGAGTGGAAAGCAATAGAATAAATTAAATGTAATGAAGAACATGTTATTTCCTTTTCTAGTCAATCATATTTATTTAGCCATAATAATAGAAATAACTAACTAAAAGTAATAAAATTCTTATGTTGGGAGAATTGAATAGGGGGAAAGTTGCAAAGCTGAAATTACTAGAAGAGGAGGGCATAGTTCCAACACTCCAACATATAGGCACAGGTAGAAACTTCCTCAATAAGACCCCCAAAGCTCAGGAAGTTAAGACAAGAATTAATAAATGAAATGGCATTAAACCAAAATTTTCTGCTCACCAAAGGAAACCATCAAGAGTCTAAAGCAAAACCCTACAGAATGGGAGCTCTTTGCCAGTTATTCCTTTGATAGAGGACTAATATCTAGAATATACAAAGAACTTAAAAGACTTAACCCTAAAAAAAATAATAATAACCCAATCAAGAAATAGGCAATTGAACTAAATAGACACTTCACAAAAAATACAGATGGCCAATAAATACTTGAAAAAATGTTCAACATCATTAGTAATCAGGGAGATGCAAATCAAAACTACACTGAGATTCCATCTAACACCAATCAAAATGGTAATCATCAAGAAGTCAAAAAACAGTAAATGCGGTGAGGATGTGGGGAAATAGGAACTCTTCTACACTGTTTTGGGATTGCAAATTAGTACAGCCGCTATGGAGATCAGTGTGGAGATTTTCAGAAAACTGGAAATGGATCCATCATATGATCCAGCTATACTACTCCTGGGTATCTTTCCAAAGGGACTGAATTATTATTATAGTAAGATACTATATTATTATAGTAATATAGGCATATCCATGTTTATAGCAGCACAATTCACAATAGCCAAACTATGGAACCAATTTAGGTATCCATTAGAGATGAATATATTATAAAATTATGGGATATACACACAATGGAATTCTACTCAGCAATAAAGAAGAACAAAATTATTTCATTTGCAGCAAAATGGAAGGACCTGGAGAACATTATGGTAAGTGAGATTAGCCAGTCACAAAAAGTGAAGAGTTCTATTTTTTCTCTCATATGCGGGAGCTAAGGAGTAATCAGGATACCAGAGGGACTTCAGATAATGGAGGAGAAACTGCAGTGGAGCCAGGGAGGTGATCTAGGGGAAGGAGGGGAAGGATCAATGAAGGAATTACATACATGAGAATACTGATGTCAATTTCAATGCCCTGCATGGGGAAGAGGAGAGTGAGGAATGGGAAGGAAACTCGCCAAGTCCTGTGTGCATGTATGTTACTCTCACTATAAACTGCATTATGATTTGAGACTACAATGCACCAATGAAAGTATTAAAAAAGGAAAATGTCTAAAGATGATAGATCACAAAATAGCATATTGTTCAGAAAAAGGGGAGCAATTCTCAGAAGGAAGGTCTGAGGGATTCCACAGGGCTGCCTCTAAGGGGTAAACCTGAAGATTAGGAGGGGTGAGGTAGAGACTGCTTTTTCATGGTTAGCCTTTTTCATGGCACCATATGATTTCTTAACCCTGCATACTGCTGCCTCAATAAAAATTTTAAAATCTGAATGAAGATATAAAACAGTAAATCCAATGGACAAAGACTAGAAGAAGCACATAAAATAATGTACTTGGAGCCTGGGGTAATTGTTTTCTGTCTCTTTATAATATTTTGCTTTGGTAGTAGAATTGTATACATATGCAAATATTTGTATGTGTTGTATATATTATATGTCATATAATTGCTTCATATTTTATATTATTTATACGTGTATTATATATTTTATAGATCATTATATATTTGTAGAGCAGGCCTAATTTCAATAACACAAAAAAAATTTAATTGTGACAAAGAGGATCTGGGAATATGGCAACAATGGCATCATAATTTCTCAAGTTCTCCAAATCCTAAATGTACGCACACAGTAAAAACAACAATAGACCAACAAGATAATACCCAAACTAGCAACATTTGCATCAAAATTTGTGACATGGTTATACCCATGGACCCCAAAACACTAGTAAGTGGGGACAAACCACCAACAGCCAGCAGGAGAAAGTAGAAGGAAGCAAGGGGGCCACATTGAGCCCAGAAGAATCCTGAAATAGCCCCAAGGAGCACTCTGGGAGACATAGGAAGCCAGTGTAAAAACAGCAGCTGAAAACAGGGGAGGGTTTGGCCTTCTTCAATACTGGGTGAGGGCAATGGTCTGCAGTAAGGACTGAGGGCTAACTTCTAGGAGAAACTGCACACCAGGAAGATAAACCCACACAACAAAATAAAGCTTATATACTTCCAATCACGCCCAAATACATTCTTAAAATCACAAGATATAAAAGAACATTGTAATCCAGAATCAGAAATACTCAGAGCCAGGTGTGATGGCACACGCTTGTAATCCCAACATTTGGGAAGCTGAGACCGGAGCTACTTAGTGAGGCCCTCTGCAACTTAGTGAGACCTTGTTTCAAAATAAAGAATTTAAAAAAAATAGGGCTGGGGGTATAGCTTGGAGGTAGAATGCCTCTGAGTTCAATCCCCAGTACTGCACAAAAAAGAAAAGAAACACTCAGAAGTGAAGTGACAGAACTCAGGAAAGAAGTAAAAGTAAAAGAAAAAAATCTAGTCCCAGCTATGTGGGAGGATGAGGCAGGAGGATCACAAGTTCAAATTCAGCTAGAGCAACTTAGCGAGACTCTGCCTTGAAATAAACATTTTAAAAGGGGTTGGAGATGTAGCTTAGTGGCAGACCATCTTTGGGTTCAATCCCCAACACGGAAAAAAAAAATCATTTCAGAAATGAAAACTAGAAGATCAAACAAACACAACATGTTTCTTATCAAAAATAAAATGGGAAAATGTAAACAAAAAGAAATGAAGAAAGAGATCAAAAGGATTCAAAAGAAACTGACAAGCTGGGCATGGTGGCACACACTTGTAATCCCAGTACTTGGGAGGCTGAGACAGGAGGATCCGGGTTCGTGGCCAGCCCCAGCTACTTAGTGAGGCCCTCTGCAACTTAGTGAGACC
>PVLC010032044.1:0-18393 GCA_004027655.1 Graphiurus murinus | reverse complement strand
ATCAGTAGTGCACTGGACCACATGAGAGCTTGCAACTCACTCTCAAGTTGTTTATTAATACTCCTAATATTCTAATTGCCAATATAGTCAGGGGGAAAAAAGCACCATTTTGTTGTTTTTTTCTCTCCCTTTTTACATGGCTCAGCATGCATAAGCTGTGAAATGTATTAGAAAACAATGTTTCTAATGATTTTATTTCAAAATATGTTTCAGATTCTTCATGCTGAGAAAGTTACCCTCTGAATGCTTAAACTGCTGAGATGAACCGAGCTTAGAATTCTCCTGTAATCATTTCTGAAATTGCTAAAATGAGAAAAATCTTCAGAAGGGAAATTGCTTTATGACCCCCATCCCTCCCCCATTTCATATTTACCTAGGGCTTAATTTCTGCGGTCTCTTAAGTGAATCTTTACTCCTAAAGTAGGAATAGGGAGAGAAGATGGTCAGTAGGAGATAAAAGTTAGAGGAATAGATTATGGCTGCCTCAGGGACTACAGCCACTGCAATTTACAGCTAAATTTCCTCCATATCAAATCACTCAAGCATTGTTACTGAGTCTATACACACTCTTGCTTTCTCTTTCAGCAAATAGGGTCTTTCATGCCTCTTTCAGGGCAGAGACTGCTTCTGTCAACAACCAAAGCAGCTCACTGCTGTGAAAATAACTTGGAGTAAAAACCAACCAACCAAATAAAAAAATATATTTGTTCCTCAAAATTGAAGTGGAAAGGAAAATACCTGGGAATACAATATTCAAGGAAATATGGTAAGGAGGCTTGCAAAATAGTCCTGAAGCCTTATTGGAAATACAGTTCTAGAGTCTGAATTCCTACAGGAGGTGGGAGGTCTTTCTGGCATCCTTTGACAATGAATGCTATTGAATGAATCTCCCCTTTTGTGTGTTGACAGTCTGGTTGATTCAAGAAGTGAGTGAGGAGAAGGGGGCTAAATATATTTATTGCATCTTGTGTCCATATTTATGGCATTTTTTTTTTTTTTTGCGGTACTGGGGATTGAACTCAGGGGCATTCTACCTCCAAGGTATACCCCCAGCCCTATTTTTTATTCTTTAATTTGAAACCGAGTCTCACTAAGTTGCGGAGTACCTCACTAGGTAGCTGAGGCTGGCCGCGAACCCAGATCCTCCAGTCTCAGCCTCCTGAATGCTGGGATTACAAGCGTGCGCCACCACGCCCGGCTTAGCATTTTGTATATGTGTATAAATGCTTCTGAAGTTTCATGCTTCCTGGTACTCCAGCACACCACTGGTAGTTCATTGCATGGTTTTAACCATAGTTAGTTAGATTGTGATTAATTGAGTGCTTGGAAGACTCTATTGCTGAAAGGAGAGGTAGAACTCAGCAATGGGGGCTCTGCTGCCGTTTTGAGAGCAGAAATGCCCCAGAAACTCATTAAATTAGATGTTGGAAATTCGAACATTAATGTGTCAAATGACAAAAATAAGTTGTCATGAATTCTGAGATAAAATTAGTACATTTGGGAAGTGACTGTGAAGCTGAGAGATAGTTAGGTGTCCTTGTTCATCTACCATACTCGGTAATCAAGGGCCATGAAGAGTGTTGAACCTCACTAGGCAATGTGCAAACAGTCTCAAAACCTTTGCTTGGATAACTACATGTCTCCATACTCACTGATACCAAAGAATGTAGATCAAAATCCAGTATATTAGTGAAATTTTGAGTACTATCTACCTCATCACAGTAATGACATAATATCACAAAGTTGGTCACAATTCTGCTGTTTACAGAGCTAAAATTGGTGTAATGTCTCCCAGTACAGGGTATGATTTAAAAAAAAAAAATCATGCTAACATTAAAACAGAGGACCATTTTAAAAATCTACTTTTAAGCCGGGCATGGTGGCGTATGCTTGTAATCTCAGTACTTGGGAGGCTGAGACAGGAGGCCCCAGGTTCACAGCCAGCCTCAGCTGCTTAGTGAGGCCCACTGCAAATTTAGTGAGACCCTGTTTCAAAAAATTAAAGAATAAAAAATAGGGCTGGGCCGGGCGTGGTGGCGCACGCTTGTAATCCCAGCATTCGGGAGGCTGAGACCGGAGGATCCAAGTTCAAGGCCAGCCTCAGCTACCTAGTGAGGCCCTCCGCAACTTAGTGAGACTCTCGGTTTCAAAATAAAGAATAAAAAATAGGGCTGGGGGTATAGCTCGAAGGTAGAATGCCCCTGAGTTCAATCCCCGGTACCGCAAAAAAAAAAAAAAAAAAAAATAGGGCTGGGTGTATCTCAGAGGTAGACTGCCCCTGAGTTCCACCCCCAGTACCGTACCACACACACATTAAATAAATGAATAAATAAATAAATAAAATAGAAAATATATATAAAAATAAATAAAATTAAAAAAAAAATAAAAATCCATTTTTTACCTTTTATCCTATTGAATGGTCACTTTTTCTGGTTCTTTCAATAGATTTCTGCACAGAAACAGCCTCAGTATAAAATATGATTCACTAAGAGTCCTATTGCAGTGGGTTTTGTGCTTTTGTTTTTAGACAAATAAAACATCTTTCTAAGATTTGGTGTTACTAAACTAATTAGAGATACCCAATCTACAGTATCTATTTAACAAATAAAGGAGCAGGTCTATTTAGGTTACTGTATATTATTTCATTGGAAAACATGTACTAGATCCTCCTGGGAAAACATCTTTTCCAGCTTTAATGGCAATCTGAACTTAGTGGTAATATGACCTAAAGTCTTCTTTCAAAAGCATGGTGACGCATGTCTGTAATCTCAGTACTTGGGAGGCTGAGGCAGGAGGATTGCAGATTCAAGGCCAGCCTCAGAACATAGTGAGACCCTGTTTCAAAGTAAAAAAAAAAAAGCTGGGGAAGGGGAGAGGGGGGTTAGGTGTGTAGCTCAGAGGTAGAATGCCCTTGGGTTCAATCTCCCATGCCAAAAGCACTTCTCACTTCACCCGTGGTTTAAGGGTTTGATCCTTACTAGAAAGTTAACACTTCAATTTATTTGAAGTCATTTACATTTGCACTACTGTTAGGGTCCAGTTAGAGAAACAGGTCCATTAGGTGATGACAGATGGAAGACTGATCAATAGACAGACAGGTAGACAGATTTTGTTAGCCAGGAATGGTGGCACCTGCAATCCCAGTACTTGGGAGGCTGAGGCAGGAGGATCACAGGCCTAAGGCCAGCCTCAATAACTTAGGGAAACCCTGTTTAAAAAACAATTAAAAAGAGCTAGTGGTGTAGCTAAGAGAATGATTTTGGGTTCAAGTCCCAGTACCTCCCACCCACCCCCCAAAAAGATATAGTTTTCTTAGTGGAATGTGACCTTACCCAATTTGAAAGCTGGAGTTGGTGAGACATTCTCTGTAGTGCTGTTGTCTTTATATCGGATGTCAGAATATTATGTAGTAGCAACCTATTTCCCATTTGTAGTAAAGATCAGACACACCAGCTCATAAAACAGCCTCCTTCTTTGACTGTTGATTCAGTGGCATAAGGAAACCAAAATGTCCAGGCAGCAATTTAAACCACTAGTTGAAAGGAATCATTGTTAGGTTCCCACTAGAGCCTAGAGTCATAGGAATAGGACAGAGAATTTGGCCAGCATATCATTTAAGATAATAATGAAAGAAATCACTCCCATTTATAAACATGATCTTGTATATATTATTTCTATTTGATAATGAAGTGTAGCTGTGCACATCCAACTTCCTACATCAGTGGGCTAGGGACCATATGCAGTTCATGGTATGTAATGCCGGGGGCCAGCCCTCAAAGCAGCAGAGTCTGGGGTCTCTCGTTAGGTGGGGATTGAGGATGAGGTCAGTGAGAGTATGCTTACACACCATGTATGTTCAAGACGCCTCTGTTTATTCCATGTCATGACTGTGTTTTATATCTTTTACAACAAGGTATACAGAACAGGAATTTTTACAGTCTTGTTTTTTCCTAAAGTTGAGTGAGTACATCTTTAATCAGAAAAACTATTTCCCATAGTATTTGCTAAGATTAGTAGAATAGCAAAAGTTTACAAAAGTGTAAATGAAGATTCTTTTTAGTAGAGAGCAGGGTTAAAGGTTAACAGCGAAGAAGAGCAGGGGTAAAGGTTAATAGTGGAGAAGAGACTCTATTTATTAGATTAAATCTTTCCTATTTGCTCAGGCAGCTAGAAGATAGTTAATAAGTGTTAGGCAAGAGGAAAGAGAATGCTCTGTCTTAAAGCTTTCTTTACTTATAGCTAGGAAACCTAAGTTCCTTTGATTCAGCTGCTGATTTTTTTTTTTTTTTTTTGGTACTGGGGATTGAACTCAGGGGCGTTCTACCTCTGAGCTATACCCCCAGCCCTATTTTTTATTCTTTATTTTGAAACCGAGCCTCACTAAGTTGCGGAGTGCCTCACTAGGTAGCTGAGGCTGGCTGGGAACTGAGATTTTCAGGTCTCAGCCTCCCGAATGCTGGGATTACAAGCATGTGCCACCAAGACCGGCTAGCTGCTGGTATTTGTTGAGAGTTAATGAATTATCTCTGATCCAGGTTGAGGCATTGTCACTGATGACTCAATCTGCTTAGCATCCTGTGCCTCTTAAAATTTTTTTTTTAATGTGAAAGCAAAACCCAAATTTCCAGAATAATAATACAAAGTGGGAAATGCCATGCATCCCTTCTTTCATGCCTTGCATGATTTTAGAGGGGGCCAAGTCCTTGCTCCAGGATCTGCTTATGAGGCCGTCACAATGTAGTTCAGATCATATGGTAATTTGATGGTCAATTGTCAAGTGGTCAATCTCTATTATAGGCCTGTAGCAAGTCAAATGCTGTTTTTATAAGAGAAGTTCTTTTAAAACCAGAGGATAACTGGGTTTGTTCCAAAATTCTAAGGGCCTTTACTGTGATAGAATGCTACCAAAAGTCAGGGTGTGGTGGTACACATCTGTAATCCCAGTACTTGGGAGGCTGAGACAGGAGACTCGCAGGTTTGAGATCCCCCTCAGCAACTTAAAGAGACCCTCAGTGACTTAGTGAGACCTTGTTTCAAAATAAAAATAAAAAGGACTGGGAATGTAGAATGAAGATAGAATGCCCCTGGGTTCAATCCCCAGTACTCAAAACAAAAAAACAAACAAAAAAGAATACTGCCTAAAGGTTTAAATAGCATCCCTGTCTCTCACTGATATTTTTCTAGGATCTGTTGTGCTATATAGTCCAAACAAACAGCAGAGAAGTTTCCATGGCAGTTTGAACCTGTTGCAGAGCCTTCTCTTGTTTTCTACCTAACTCAAAATTAATACCTGTTTGGATCACTCAAAGGTCAGATGAACACACTCAAATAAGATATGTATTCTTGCAACTTCAAAGTGGCTCACTAGGTGATAAACAATTTTCCTTCTTTCCTTCCTTCCTTCCTTCCTTCCTTCCTTCCTTCCTTCCTTCCTTTCTTCCTTCCTTTCTCTTTTCTTTCTCCTCCTCTTCCTGTTTTTCCTTATCTCTCCCCTCTCCCCTCTTCTCTCCCTCCCTCCCTCCTCCCCCGCCTCACTGGGATTGAACCAGAGGGGTCTAGGGTTCTCACCAAGTTACCACATGCTGGCCTCAAACCTGTGATCCTCCTGTCTCAGTCTCCCAAGTACTAGGATGAGAGGTGTGTGCCACTGCACCTCATGTTGATGTATAATTTTCTTAGTAGCCTGATGCAGCCACATCTCTTCACCCTGGAAGAGATTGGAAGGGATTACTTACCATGCCCAAAGCCATTGCATCCTTAGGAATTTCACTAAGGTGTCAGTCTCTTGGGTTTTAATGAGATTTATTACCTCTTCTCTAATGTGTGTGTTACCAACTCAACTACATGCTGATTTCAGTTCACCATATCCAATGAATATATTATCTCATTGTAATTTTTTCTGGTATAGGCTACTTTGGATCTATATTTCAATCAACCTACCAAAAAACATTAGAGTCATTCCTAGTCTTTCCACTCAAAGCATTGTATTCTTTGATTCATGAGTCTATAACAATATGTTAAGCCTGATACAACTTTATTTTCCTTCCACTCTGACCCCACACCCCAAGAATCTATCTCCACACATAGCCTCCAGATTTCTGTCAAGATAAATTAGAAAATCATGCAATTCTCTTGGTAGATATTCTGCCTATTGTGACTCACAATTTGTAATTTACCCTTTGTGACCTGCTGTGACTTGAGTCTGGCAAGTGATGTTAGAGAGTGGCAAGAGTTGGTCCAGAGTCCAAACAGCAGTGCCAAGTAAGGCAAATGCATCGTGAAAGACTGGTACAGGTTCTTCAGGAAAAGGGAAAATAACCTACCCGGATGGGTGGAAGGTCTGCTTCCACTGCAAAGAAAACTTCTAAGTTTTCTTTTGGAAATTAGGTCATCAGAATCTGTCTAATAACCCATGACAATTTTCAGTACTTCCCCCCTTCCTTCCCCATGCGTGCTATAACTTTTTTTTTTTTAAGAGACCCCTATAAGGTTAGGAATTCAATATATAATATAGTCCATCCATCTATGGGACTAGGTTTGAGGGGTTTTTTTATCTGTATGCTTTTTGTTTCTTTTTCAGAAATCTTGGCCCCAACATTACAGGTATTAAGAGTTTCCCTCAGGATAATCATAGAAGTTTTCAAATCCTTTATATCTACCTTAAGGTGGATGTTCAAAGCACTGAGATTATTTTTCTGCCTCAGAATTTCTAGCATAGTTAGAAGCAACCAATAAGTTCTGTTATATTTTAAAGCTGAAGATACTTGGTCACCTGGAACTTTTCGTGCCTTCTAAAGGCACTTTATTGAAGGTATCTGTAAGTCATAAATTGAGTTACTATGTTATCAATGAATGACCTGGATTACCAGTGCCTTCTTTGCCATGAGGTACAAGGTCATCAATGCTTTGAAGTTTAATCACAGTAGAGAACCAGTTTCAGGAACTCAGAGGCAGTAAAAAGAACTCATTATTAAGATCTTATTTCTCAGAACATACTCCCTTTTTAGTACCCAAATCTGGTTATATATTGTATTGATCAGGATATAGTAAAAGAAACAGAATCATTAGGAGATAGGTAGGTAGGTAAATAGATAATAGTTAGATAGAAGCAGAGCACTTCATCAGGAACTTTGACCAAATCTGCCCAAGGAGTTAGAGAAGCAGAAGGAAGATCCAGGAGCCAGTGCAGCAGTTACAAACATAGCCACTTCCTCATAACAGCATGGGGCGTCAGCAAATGCATGAGGTCTGTGAACTCCAACATGGCTCACATTTTTACTTCTGTCCTCTAAATATCAAAGAAGAATCTCTCTCTTGGGTCCACTGTAATCAGAAACATATAGGAAAGGGAATTGTGGGAAACGTAACTCAACCTAACCAGTTTGGCACATTGCATAGACACCATACACCTGAGGAGAAGTAGAAAAAATTTTCCGAAGGGATTTTTCACAATTGACAGGAAGAAAAAATATAAAGCAGTTCTGAGTGTCTAAAAAGACTGAAAAGAATATAGCAAATTTTGTTAACATAGAAAGTAAATAGCATTAGAGGCTCCTGTGTACCAAAAATAGAAATAAGCCTGCTTTGTAATAATATATTGACTTCTAGTTTATTTTACTGATATCTTACCCAAAATGATACTGATACTGTATGTTTATTTCCTACAGATTCCTCTAAAGACATCTTTTAGGAGATGTAGGTGAACGTGAACTATGTGATTCCTGTGGTTAAAAATTTAGACTTTGGTTTTTGCCTCTTTCATTCATTTGCGATATTCCTAGATGACTATTTCTTCATTTGCAAATACAATAATTGGTTTATCTATATATCAAATAATTGCTGAGTTTATTAAACATATAATTGTTGCAAAGTGCTATATCAATACTTAAAATTTGAATTAATCATAGAGTATAACTAAATAGTAATTGGAAAGTAAATTAACAGTAATTATTGTCAGATTATTATGTTCCTACAATACTATTTATGATTTTCATCTCATGATAGATTATAAAATTGTAATTCTTTGTGTGCTAGTAATGCCTTCTAAAGATGACATTAGTATAAAAATGTGCTTAAAAGGTTTAAATTTCTTTAAACTTTCTGAATTTTTGTTAGGAAAAATAAGAAAATAACCATGATAGTCTCAACTATTAACTTTTTGCTTAGAAATAACCAGTTGTATGTTCTATTTTCTTTCCTCTAACTCCAATTGCAATAATAATAACTACCATTTGGAAGTTGGGAGCTCTACTGTGTACCTAGTACTTTATATGACACCAGGGCTATGATGGTGTTTCCAAAGACCATCACCATCTTCTGGAAAGGTAGAGAGTAAGGAACAGAAGAAGAAATACCTAGTTAATTGTAGTAAAATAAGGGGGAAATAGCCAAAGAATCGCATAGCAGGGCATTCGGGAGGCTGAGACTGGAGGATCCGGGTTCGAGGCTAGCCTCAGCTACCTAGTGAGGCACTCCGCAACTTAGTGAGACTCGGTTTCAAAATAAAGAATAAAAAATAGGGATGGGGGTATAGCTCGGAGGTAGAATGCCCCTGAGTTCAATCCCCAGTGCCGAAAAAAAAAAAAAAAAAAGAATCGCATAGCAGGGATTTTTAATGTGAAGCCTTGATGAGTGAGAAGTCTTTTTAGAATAAGTGAGGCCAATAGATATTTTGGAGCTGGGAAACAGTATGGTGGAAAATAAGCATTTTGTAGAGAGAAAACAGTATGTGAAGTCGGGCATGGTGGCACACACTTGTAACCCCAGTACTTGAGAGGCTGAGACAGAAGGATCACAGGTTCAAGACCAGCCTCATCAACTTAGCAAAACCTTGTTTCAAAATAAAAAAATAAAATAGGGCTGGGGGTGTAGCTCAGAGGTAGAACACCCCTGAGTTCAATCCCCAGTACCACAAACAAACAAACAAAACAAACAGTATGTGAGAAGCCTGAATGTGAAAAATGAAAAAGACTTTGAAAAAAAGCACACATAGTTACATGAAGTAGAGTGTCTCATCGTTCTGAACTTCATCATGATTATGATTACAATGTACTAATAAAAATAAATCAAAAAAGACTATTGAATATGTGGGGGCCTGATGATGTTAATATTTTAGAAACATCACCTGTATGACTTTACAAAATAAGAGAGAATAAAAGAATGGTGACAGATGAACCAGTTCATAGATAAGGGATGATCAGGGTACAAACCAAGGTCTTGAAAAGAAATGGATGGATGAATCAAGAGCCATTGTGATGGTAGATTTGTCAAGCTTCAGCACACCAACTAGATGACAGGGAAGGGTAAGATCTAGGATGATGCCCAACATTCTCATATGGGAAACAGGTTGGATGATGATGCCTATCACTGAATTAAGGAAAAAATGAAGAGTAGCAACCTTTTTCCCCAATATCCCTATATTGGGTATTATACTCATTTTGGAAATGAGCATAGAGAAGTTAAATAGCTTCCTAAGATTAAAAAAAATCTAATAAGTGGTAGAGTCTATGGGATTATGCATCTAACTGACTCCAGAACCCATACTGGTAGTAGATGCTGTGATGTACTATCCAGATCCATTTTCAGGATTGACAAATTCATTCCTCCAGCTGTTGGAAGTGCTGCCAGTTAACAGGCTCTTCTAGCAAGTGACCTATACCTGAGAGTCTCAAAGTCATATCCCTGTACCAGAAATATTAGCATCATTTAGGAAGTTGCTGGAACAGCAAGTTCTCTGGTCTCATACCCGAGCTAATCAGAAACTCTAGCAGTAGAACACAATAATGTTTTATTAAGCCCTCCTGTATTCTGATTCGGATATATGCTGAAGCTTGGTAGCCATTGACCAAGACTAATAAAAACTACTTTGGAAAAAGTCCCACATCTTTCTTACCACTTCTTCCAACCTAGAACAATTTGAAAGAGCTCTTAGTTTTAGTACTTCATGTGGGTCAAGGATTTTTTTTTTTATTATTTTAAAGACTGCATTGCAGATCAGCTTCTATTTCTGCCCGATTGTTTGCTTTCTTTTTGCTTCATGAGATAATCCCACATTCTAATCTCCACCTCAGATTTTCCTTCCCCCGAAGCCCAACCAGCAACAGTTGATACTAGGAGTAGCCAGAGAATACAGAAACATTTTAGCATCCACATTCTCAGTGTTCCATTTTAGGAACATTGGAGCTTGACCACCCACCAGTTTCCTGACAATAAGCACCCTGTCACTGGTGGTACACAAAGTTCCTGGCAAATCATTAAATTCACTGGTAGTAAGCAGGGTTTGTGTAACAGTGAAGGGAAATGCACTAGTAGCTGCAATATATCAGTTGTTTGAGAAATATGGTATAATTTTAAAGAAAATGGACTTAGCTATTGATGCTAAAAACAAATGCTTTGGCAAAAATAATAACAGGCTATGAGTAGTTAATCAGCAATTAAGATGTAAGTGTGAAAGGATAAATCCTCTTTGGCAGCATATAAATAGACTCAGATCTCTTGGGGTTGAATGGCAAAAAATAAAAATAAAAAATATTGCTGAGAACTAGATAGAGTAGCAAAAAAGTTGAATTCTTGACCCAATAAAATCTACCATGTCTAAGTCATGCTCTTAATTCAGAACCAATGAGATCCTGAGATATAGGACTCAATTGAAGAGATTAATTCTCTAATTTTCAGCACACCCTCTGGATTTGCAGAAACTGCCCTTTCCTCTTTATCTGAGGTGAGTGCTTCTCCATTGCTTGAAGGTAACGCAAGATCCTAGGCATTATAAGACAATGCAATACTCAAAGATTTATCGTGGCCTCCAGAACAATAATTAAGGTAAAAATCATAGCATAACCTGACTACAAAAGTGCTAGACCTGATAAGGGAAGAAAAGAACACCAAAGAAGATGCAGGACCTCATCAATACCAGAAGGCACTAGAACACAGAGGCCGAGGATACCAGATCAAAAGGGGAAGGAGAAAAAACTAATTAAAGGAGCACATGTTGATGTAAGATTATTGTCCTGGGAAATGGGCTATAACATCCTGGCGAAGCCCCTCAAGGAAAAATGTTAACATGCTTAGATAAAAGCAATGATCCACTGATTGAAATAGAAAGGTTGGAACTGTCATGGAAGCAAGTAGAAGGATGGCTCAGAAAGGGGGCATACAGGAGTGGACATATGATGCAAAGCCTAAAAACCTACCCACCACGTGAGGCATTCCATTTGACAAAGCAATAAGGAATGCACTAGTGAGAAGACCATCGAATCAGTTCCGTGGGAGCTTTCCTTCACAACCAGGGCTAAAGATGCTATGGAGTCAGGCTCTCAGATACTAAATGCAGAGTAACTGGTTTCCTAAGCTATATATTGCCAAATGATGTCACTCCAATTATATGATAGTGTGCATTGATACAGATATTCAATTGATGGAAATGCTACAGTACTGATGCACTCCCTGATAAGTAGCCATTGCATTAAGCACATACTAATGTCCTGTCTCCCACAACTAGAGATTTAATTCTTGCACAGCATTAAACAGGACCCCATATTGGTTCTGTTCTGTAGCCTCTGGGCAATACTAGTTGTTATTTATTTAGCATTTTGTTATTTTGAAAGATACTAGTCTATTAAGCCCAGTATAAAGATTTGAAGAAAATAATTAACTATTGCTTATTATGATATGTGTTATATATGTCTATATGGTTTAACTACTTTGAAAATCACATAACAGTTCTTCTACATTATGATACATTTACAGTATTTATTTGAAGGGACATTATATCAGCATGATATGGAGGTCATGGTGTTAGGGAAAAAGTAAGACAGAGGATGGGATGAAAAAAATAGATTACACATTTCCCTGGCTACAATTTACATTGAGAATATAGAATATACAAGCAACATGTAATTGTATACCTTGCTTATGTCAATTCAGAACTAAGAAACTTCTGTATTTATTAAACCCTATAGTTTATATTGGAGAACACTTTGAATCTGAAATACTTGTGAGTCTTCAGTGAAATATGTATTTAAATCCCTTCATTTTCTGACCTATTACTGAAAATCACTGTAGGCAATAAAAATACTTTTTAATAATTCTTCCAAATCAAACAGACCCCAGCCAAATATTCCCCAAAGTGTGAAACAACAAAGGCAATAGATGAAAATGAATTAGTGATGCTGTCTGAAATTTTAGCTTAATTTTTTGCAGTTGCTCAAATATTAATAACCTGAGATCTGATCTTTTTAAACATGCAGAATCTGCTTAAGCCTTTAAAAAACAAAAAATCTAAACAGAGATTTAGCTCCACATTGTAAGGAGCAATCCCAGTGTGGAAGAAGAAAAAACTAGACCATTGCTTGACATCTTAGGATTGTTATTACTTTGTATTCCTAAGACTATTTTCTAAGTGTGGTTCTCGTAAGGAAGCTGGCTCTATATTTCATGAAACTTGGAGTCTCTCTTCACATATTATATATATATATACATATATATATATGTATATGTTATATATATTATATATATAGTTTCATCTTCTATGTAAACATTGACAGAAATTATTTAAAGAGTGGATCATAATGGTAGGACTCAGCTGGGCACAATGTGTTACCCCTATAATCTCAGTATTTGGGAGCCTGAGATGGGAAGATTGCAGGTTCTAGGCCCAGCCTCAGAACTTAGCAAGGCTTTCAGCAACTTAATGAGACCCTGTTTCAA
This sequence comes from Graphiurus murinus, assembly GCA_004027655.1. NCBI lineage: Eukaryota > Metazoa > Chordata > Mammalia > Rodentia > Gliridae > Graphiurus > Graphiurus murinus. The sequence continues at coordinate 5,685 of PVLC010032044.1, read as the reverse complement.
AACAAAAAATAAAATAGGACTGAGGGTGTAGCTCAGCGGTACAATGCCCCTGGGTTCAATTCCCAGTACACACACACACACACACACACACACACACACACACACGCACACAATTGGTAGGACTCATACCAGAGGATTGAATATACAGAAGCAAAATATAATTCAGCTAAAGCAGGGACTGTTTTATTGTTATAGGACAACTTTAAGAGCTTACAAATAAACATTGAGTCCTTAATTAGAAAATGGTTATTTTGTTGTTGTTTTCAAAGTATAAAAAAATCTTCAAAACTCTGCTTGGTTACTAAAAAGGTCCACTGGTACCCTACTCTCAGAAGTAAGAATAGTAGGCATATTAGGCAAATCAGTTATCATTATTTTGTCATATATTGTTATGCCAAATATTGTTATTTTGTCAAATGGGGAGCACTGAGTACTTTCAGTAGAATAGTTTTACTACCTTGTAAGCAAAATAGGATTTTATGGATTTGGAACTTAACTGGTTTTTTTATAACACTGGGTCTCTGGGAAAATGCATACCATGTCCCTAGCAACCACTTGATGACAGCTAGGGCATGGATGCACATTTTAGTGGGGACAGTTCAGATGAGTGTGATGAGAATCACAAGAGTCAGTTATGTCTGATGTTTTCACACTAAGATTATATTTGGAAAGTGGTTCAGGTGATGAGATTCCCACATGCTTTTCCTTACTTAACTTACTAGGAGAGCAAGAGGCAAAACGTTGTGAGCTCAGTCTGACCAGGTAGGCAAGTGTTAGAGCACCCGTTTCCTTACAGGCCAAGGATTTCGTTTTTATACACAGAGGTCATTAAGCAGAACATATCACATAGTTAGATGTGTTTATAAAATCACTACAGCTGCCAGATGGAGAATGGATTGGTGGGAGGAAGGAGTTTGGATAAATGTGAATATGAAGGAAATCAATAGGTGATTATTGCAGTAGTCTGGTGAAAGATATTTTTTTTTTCAATATCTAGTGGTGGTTGTAGTGGACACGGAGAACAAGAGAAAGCACATGAGATTGTCTTCCAAAAGAAAAAAAATTAAATCCAGGGTATTGTTTTAACATTTCCAACTTGGTTTCTACATTTGTGAGGAAAATGTAGTTACCACTTGAGATGGCTGTCAAGATTAAAGGAAACTTGGACATGAACAGGTGGCAAGGCCACACAACTAGAAAGCCATGGTGCTAAGATTTACACCCAAACTTTCACCCTTACAGCCTCTCTCTCTGTGGTTGCCAGGAGAATTTAATGAGAAGATGTTTATGAAATGTTTAGAACCACACTTGGCATAGTGTGAGGTCACTAAATGTTGCCAATGGTTGTGGTTGTTAAATTTTTAAAACACTTGTGTACACTTTAAAAGATGACCAAGTTGTGATGCAAACCTTTGAACAGTCCTGTGTTTAGGTGTCAGTCGACATATAACAGGATTGCTTCAAATTTCAGTTTGCATTTTTTTTTTACCTTGGTTTAAAGAAAAAAGGCAATGATACCTCAGCTTGTGTAGTGGAGATTTTTCCTGAGGGCTCTTGTTTTGTGTCTTCCTTGCTGGTTGCTACGGTGGTTTTGACAGGGAATATCAAGAAGGGTGAAGTTGGGTCTCAATGCCCTTATATGAACAAACAACATGCAATGGGAGTCTGTGTGGAGACTTCCATCCTCTCTTCATTGGCCTATTCTTCCATCCTCTCTTCATTGGCCTTTCCTCCACTAGAGGAAAGCTGGATGCCCAAAATATTAACGATACTTGACAGTATTCTTATTGAGAGGTTAACCTAAATGTTAACAAAGTTTACATGCAGCTGAGTCCTAATCAGGTTTAGGGCTGCTTTGGAGCACATTAAACTGTTGTGGACTATGCTTTGAGACCCATCTGTACTTCTTGACTTTCCCCATAAGAAATAAGCAAAACAAATTAATCTGGAAACCCAGCACCAGTGTTAAATCCCAGAGAGATCATTGGCACTCCGTGTTTTGTTAGCCACATCCACCTGCAGATGTCAGAATGCCTGTACTGTAAGAATCTTCCGTATTGGAAACAGGAATGAGGGGTTAGAAGGAGAAAAATTTGCTGCCTTTTCTTTTTCCACACACTTTTTAAATGAGTCCTCTTTTTTTTTTTTTTAAAGCACCAGGTGTTAAAGAGTGCTTAATTAGGTCCAAATTTGGGGGAAGGCTAGGGAGAATTGAAATAATCCACCAATAAATCAGGTTACTTCAGAAGCCATTTTATAGTATTTATGCCCTTGCACACAGTACACACCCAAAACATATTGTGGGGTTGATTAATTGCAGAAATTTGGAAGAGATGTAAGGGCCCCTGCAATTCCATTTCCAGGGGAGAGTTGAGTCATTTGTCCTTGCCCGAAGTTCATAATGCACAGAACGCCAGTGGAAACCTCATGTGCATGAAAATCATGCATTGTGCCATGAGGTGCAGGTGGCAATAAAACCTGGAATCAAAACGGCAAATTTTTACATTTGCAAAAAATGGTCCATAAAGCGAGTCAGCCAGAGTATATCGTAAATAGTGCTGTTAGAGAAACTGCAGGGAAATGGACCAGGTTCCATTTTCACAGAACATCTGCCTCAGAAGCTGTAACCTGTGCACCTCTGTCACTTTGCCTAACTGCCCATTCCATCATGAATCCGCCCATACAGCTTACTGAGTAATTGAGAAAACGTTCTCTTTGTGGCCTTTTAAATAATGTTTAATTCCTGGCCACTTCCAAATAGGACTATATTAGCAACCAAAGCAAAATTCAAATCCCTAAAGCTTTTCACAAAAGCACAGACTTGATGATAAAAAAGGAGAAGAGTAGCTTCCTCCTACTGTTCAAGTGGACCCACAAAGAGCAACGGAGAGAAATCACAAATCCCAACCAAATGCAACATTTCTTGTGACCCAGAAGGAGACTTCCCAATTATGACTAAGGGAAATGTGCTCATTAAACATAAATGTAAGCTTTCCACTCAGGTTATTATAGTGGGGCCTCAGCATAGTCCTGCAGTCTCCCCAGAACTGGCCTTGCTATTCAAAGAAAGAAAGTGTTACAGTACCAAAGAAACCAAGGAAGGGTTTTTTTTTTTTTCTTCTTTTTTAAATCAGTGTGAGACTTGCATCTTTGAACTTAAAATGTGTATGACAAATGAAGGAAGCTAAGTGTTAGATATTGCTGCGCTGATTGCCTAGCCAACCCAGGAAGACTAAAATGGAGTTAAGCTAATAATCTTTTGTACTCCCGGCTTCTTCAGCTCTAACATGTCTATAACCGTGTCTCCTGTGGGGTTCAATTGTACTTGTTGAATCCCTTTCTTCTTTCAACTCAGCGTGGATTCCAAGTTGTTTCATTTGTGTTCTGTTGTATAATCAGAGTTTTAAAAAATAAATTGATAAGAGTATTTAGATTTTAAATAGCAGCACAGTATAAAACGATGCTTATAGAAAATGATCAGTACCTAATTCCTTACTTCCTACCCCCAATTATATGCATTTATTTTTTTCTATATCTTCCACATTTCTAAGTACCTACCACAATGAAGCCAAACATCCTGTGAACGTTTTTTAGAAGAAGACTTATTAAGTCTTTAAAAATCTTAGTAAATTTTATATTCTTACATTTAGAGTAAAGAGGATGGAATTATAGGATTTGAGAGAATAAGGAGCCTCAGAGAACATCCATCCCATTGCATTTTGCAGAAGGAAGAAAAAGGTCCAATTAGGTCAAAAAGGAAACATTCTTCTACACAGGAGAAGGGGCAGGGCTTTGCATTCAGCCAGGGCTGGATTCGATTAAGGCCTGACTCCATAATTCACAAGTAGGTTACTTAGCTCAGGGAAGTCTTGCTTTCTTCACCTGTTAAGGGTATAAGAATGCCTACTTCACAGGCCTCCATGAGGATGAAATTAAATAATGGTAACCTGGGGAACATGGGACAAGATGCAAAATAAACACAATTATACTCTTTGCCCTTCTTCCCTCCTTTTCCCCCACACTCTTAATGCAGAATGGAAATGGTAATACAAGTCTCCTGATTCCCACTTATTCAGCATCTGAGTGGGCTGAGCTGTAGCTGATCTACTCCCAAACTGTCTTACCACAGAAGCCAAAGCAGCCAAGGAAATTTGTTCCAAATCCACCAAGAGATCAAAAGTGGGGAAGGGGAGAGGGAGAAGAGCAGCATCCTGTGCTTGGGCTGCAGCACAGTTGAAAACAAAGCACTCTCTGAGAATTTCATTGTGCAGCTGTCTCATGGGAATTGATTCTAGGACACCTTCACACACACCAAAATTTGCAAATGCTCAAGTATCTTATATAAGATGCCATAGTATTTCCATATAATTTACAGACATCCTTCCATATACTTTAAACATCTTCTGATTATTTATAATACTTAATACAATAAAAATATGTCCTCAGAAATAGGAGTCATAATTTTCATGCTCACATATGGCCATCATGTTCCATCACTCAAGGAGGGGGAAGGGGTCAACATTTATTGAGCACCTACCAGGAATGCAGTGCTGTTTCACTGGCTTGTGAAAAAAAGGTGTTATTACCCCCATTTGTAGTTATGGGCTCAGAGGAGTTCAGGATATAACCCAGGGTAGTAAGTGTTAATGCCAAGATTTAAAGCCAACCATGTCAGAATTCAGAGTTTGCCTAGCTTTAATGTATCCACCGTCTTCCAGAACTGTTCACTGTGACACATATCATCTAAGCCTGTTCAGATGAAACTGTAAGTATGACTTGTTGGGACTTTAGCAATCTGATAATAAATCATTGATACTGGCCACTGTGGTTGAGAACATGCTGTATTCTATAACCTATCACATAGGTACAGTATTAACCAGAAGAAATCTTTAACTAAAATAGTAAGCCAATTAGAAATGATAGAAGACTCATTCTGATATCACATAGGAAAACATTCTGTCATCAGTTTCTTAAAAGCAACCAGTTGGTCAGTGAGTCTAGAATATATTCACTATGAAGACATAATATTTACTTCTTTATCACATGAGACTAAATAAGTAACTTTTTAAAAAGTGAGAGACTGAGGCAAGAAAATTTTTAATTTTAAAAGGATTTGGAAAGAAAAAGAATAAATTGGGTTACCAGGTATGTTAGAAGGTCCAAATAATCAAGTCAATCTAAAATTATAAATTAAATTGTTATTTTTAAAAATAATTTCACTATAATAATGGGGATATTATTTGGTCCAGTGAATGTGAGTGGTGATTGACCTGTCTGGATGCAACTTATCCAAATTCTGTGCTGATATCACAGAAGCTGTATTTTTTAAGGCACATTTGGCTGACTATAACAAGACCCAAAATAATCTCATCTGCCACCTGAGCAGAGCAGCCCAAGGCTGATACAAGGTGGTCTGTTACATCAGAAAGATGGGGCCATTTATCTTTTGCCCTGCAGCCCGCTGCATTTGGCTCCCAGGTCATGATACAAGGTGGTTGTTCTAGCTCCTACCTTCACATCTGTATTTGAAAGAAAGGAGAGATTGATTTTGTATTCTGCTACTTTGCTGAATTTGTTAATCAGCTCTAGAAGTCTTTTGGTTGAGTTTTTTGGATCTTCTAAATATAGGATCATGTTATCTGCAAAGAGATAATTTTAATTCTTCTTTTCCTATTTGAATTCCTT
>PVLC010032043.1:0-18415 GCA_004027655.1 Graphiurus murinus | reverse complement strand
TCAAGGGCACTGCACAAGCAATAACAAACACAGTACAGAAGTCGTCTTTCCAAATAGTGCCTTTCCAACAGACTTCCAATAACCCCTCTCTCTAGCAGTCCGTCTTCCACTAGCAACCCACAACTTTTCCTCCCAGAACTTCCCCAGCAACCCACTCCAGCCTTTCCCCAACAGCAACTCTTTCCCCAGCAACAACAACCACTCTTCAGCGAGAGGTGGAGGCTCTTAAATCTACCCAGGGCCTAAGCCACGAGGCGTCTCATACAGCTCTCACCTGGGCGGGCCATGAGTCGGGCATGCTGGTGCATGCGCTCTGGTGTGGGGCAGCCCCAGAATGTTTTCTACCTGCAGCTGCTTCTGGCACTCTGCCAGGCACCATCTAGAGGCGAGGTCTAGCCGGCTGGACTAGGCCCCCGACAATCACCCTTAAATGAATTTAGATTAAAACCATTGGTATGGCTTGGGAACAAAACTAATAATAGGTTATATACGCATGAAAGGTCAGTCATAAAAAAGAATTAAAACCTTTCATCTTAACCATTTATAACTTTCGCTATTGACAATGAACTATATTCCAGTTATGTTTTGCTTCCAATTTCTTAAGTATTTAGGGATGCCTTGGAGGCAATAACTCAGCCGTATGATGCTTTGTTAAATCAACTTCTTAAAATAGCCTTCATTATTGAAGAAGAAAAGAAAAAATAATAATGAAGATAATTGAGAAGTAGAAAGCAGAGATAAAATGCTTTCACCAGTTCATTCCATAAATAATTCAAGAAATTCCCTAATGACCAAAATACAACTTATTTAATTTTTAATATTTGCCTGTCAATTTTAACATTAGTTACTTCTCACACTGCAATTTACCTTAATAATGGCCCTATATTAATAGAAACAGATCTCCTTGAGAGAAGCATTTTAGATAATCATTTTTTGATTCTTAAATTTAGATCAATGTTTTCAAGTCTTCATTGAGCATGTTACATTTTTAGTAATTTAACCAAAATTATGTATGATATACAAAAAATTATATACAATGTCTACATAAAATAGTGATGAAAAATAAATAGAAATATAGACCAATGGAAGATTGGCATCACACTGCAGATTAACAAATAAAATGCACATTGAAAATAAATCCAATTTTTGGTAGTGAATCATGTATTTATATTTATTTCCATCATAATTTTAAAGAAAATTTCCTTCAGTCTCTATTTTTGTGGTCATAGTTAAAGCAAACAAAACATTTTATTTTATTTATTTATTTGTTTTTGTTTTTGTTTTGCAGTACTGGGATTGAACCCAGGGACATTCTACCTCCCAGATACACCCCCAATCCTATTTTTTATTCTTTATTTCGAAATAAGAAATAAGGTCTCACTCAGTTGTGGAGAGCCTCACTAAGTAGCTGAGACTGACTGTGAACCTGTGATCCTCCTGTCTCAGCCTATCAAGTACTGAGATTATAAGAATGTGCCACCATGCCCAACTCAAACAAAACATTTTAAACTAAGTTTTAAATAATTCAGTAAAGGCTTAATAATGTGTTTCAATAAATATCATAATGCATATTTATGATAAATTAAAGATTGTACTGTTAAGTAAATTCTATTACAACTATTAGTTGTACCTTTGTGTAAAAGATTCTTTGAAATAAAAACAAATGAATAAATAAATGATAGTTCACATTTTGTAAGGATTTTGAGTCTCCAGCTAATTAAGAAGAGAATTGCAAATATAAGCTTTTTTTTTTTTTTTTAAATTGGACCTAACAGGAATTCTCCTTTTGGACTGTCACTTTATGTTTAAGCTATATTTGAATCACATCATGATGTTTTGGATTCATGCACTAGATCAAAGCTGAGCTCTTTCAAATAGGAATCAACTAATTTCAACATCAAATGTGTTTCTAGAATGAAAATTTAACTTCCAGTTTTAAGCTATCAACTAACACTTGAATACTATGTCTCTAAACAACATAGTATCATAAGATTCTGATAGGCTATGCCACCTGGAGATACACGTTCCAACACCCTCACTTTACATAGAAGCAGTATCTACAGAGATTAAACTAAAACTTACCTAATGTCTCATAACATTTAGTGACAAAGATAGGAAGTTAATCAGATATCCTGGTTGCTTGCTTAGGTTTTTTTTCTAATATAACTTGGTGGTGTGTGTGTGGGGGGTAAAGTGTAAGAATCACTTCTGTATCTCAGTGGAGTAAAATGGAGGCAACTCTGGGAATTCCTTACACCACAGTTGAATTGAGGACAGAGATGTTTGTTAAAGCCACTATTCCATGCATATAATAAGAGATCCTGAACAAATGTTTTACTAAGTTTGTGGGGTTTTTATGGAGGTAAGTGTTAAGTGGATGTGTTTCTGTTTCATTTTTTAGAGGACAAGCAAGTATTTTTCTTGACTATATAGTTATAATTTCTCTGCCTTAAATCTCATTTCTTCTCTTCTCTTTTAATAAATATGCATTATGTAAACTAGCTATCCAATTCACACATCTTAAATATAAGTATGCTTGCCAGTGCTATATAAACTGAATGCAAAAAATATAATTTATCATAGAATTAAAAAATAGGAGAAGATAGTCATCTTTAAAAAAAAATCTCCTAGGTGGTATAATAATATAATCAGTGATTAAAATTATATTTTTTGACACAAAGAAGAAGCCTGAATTAATGTCACATGGTACATTTGTGAAAGGTAAATATATTGTAAAAATATAACAGAAACAATAGCCAATTATATAAAAATAGATATCTAAGTTAAAGTAAAATATGTAATATTAATTTAAAATGAATTTGTGAATGCAGCTGAATAAACTTTAAAACTTAGATGAAAGCTGAGCTCTTTCAAATAGAAATCAGCTAATTTCAACATCAAATGTGTTTCTAGAATGAAAATTTAACTTCCAGTTAATCTCAGTACTTGATAGGCTGAAATAGGAGGCTCACAGGTTCATGGTCAGTGATGAACTTAAAAGTTCATTTTCTAATGTGCCTAATTTATAAGAAGTGAGGAATCTAGAAAGTTTATTATGTGAAGCTGAATAAAGATTGGAAAAATTTAGACTATGATACTATATAAACAATACCATTGTGAGATAAATACATCAAACCAAACGGCACCAAGACCAATTTGACTTTATCTCTGAAAATGCAAACACTCTTAAAATAGTAGCACATCATATCCAGTAGTGTATTTAAAGAAGCATGAAGCAAAAAGAAGACAGAAAGAAAGAGAGAGAGAGAAAGAAAGAAAGAAAGAAAGAAAGAAAGAAAGAAAGAAAGAAAGAAAGGATTATTTTTCTGGAACTTAGTGTTTAGATAATAAAACATTAGGGGTAAATAACAACTAAATAGTGATCTATTTAATTATGAGATTTAAGAGAAGTATCTTCATAGGTACTGAAAATGACAAAGATTAATGCTCATTCATTTAAAAACTACCTGTAGCTGGTAGGTTTTTTTTTGTGCTATATGTGTGTAGTTTAGGTACCAGGTAATACCACCTCAAGTAAGTTGGAAGCATTTCCTCTTATTTTATTTTAAAATATATTGTAGAAGATCAATATTAATTATTATTTTAAATATTTGGTAGACATGACATTGGATTTTTCTTTCTGGGAAGTTCTTTAATACTTTAATGTTTGTGTATGTTATAGCTCTATGAAAATTTAATCTTTCTTCTAACTTATTTTCAGTAGTTTGTGTCTTCCTATAACTGTCCATTTTTTCTATATTATCTAATGTACAGCATACATTTGTAATAGTATTCCTCTTAAATGATTTTATTTATCTAAGGTTAATAGTAATGTCACTTTTTCATTTTCATTTTAAGTAATTTGAGTACTCTTTTCTATCTCTGACTCTCTAATTTTTTCCTTGGCCAGCCAGTAAGATAACTATTTAACCTAAATCCAACTTTATAAGTAGACATTAATCTATAGAGTAAAGGATTAACTCAGTAGATCTGGGTGCTCACACCTGCATGTTCCTAAGAAAATCCGTCTTTAGGGCTGAGCCATAGCTGACTACTGGAAGATAAATTTTGATTCCTTGAAATATTCTATTTGTTAAGAATATTTTTGTATGTCTGAAACATTGAGCCTCAGGTAAATTTATTTAGATAATTTATATTAGCAATTTGATCTATGATAAACCTGTATTTTTGTGGGCATGGTTGACATCTTAGTAGCCGATATCAGTCAATGCAAATATTGTGTGTCTATGCAACTAACCCCCAGTATAACTTGTGGACACTAAAGCCCTGGTGAACTTCTCTGATTCGAAACATTTAATACCTACTGTCACACATCATTGCTGGGAGAAGTAAGCATATCTACATGACTCCCCAGGGAGAGGACATACGGAAGCTTGTGCCTGTGTCTCTTAGATTTCACTTTACGCATGGCTCCCTCAGCTGAATTAATCTGTTGCACTTCCACTGTACTAACCAACAACCAACTCAACAACAACTTCTTTTTTAATTCTTTAAGATATTTCCAGCAAATCATCAAGGCTGAGGGTGATCTTGGGGATCCTTAATACAGTTACTCCAGGCAGTTTTTTTTGAGCCATTTTCAAAGACAGAAAAGTGATGAAACAAATGTGAAACTCACTCCTCTCTCAAATAGAAAGTTGTGTGGTTTTGGTATTGGCAAGACTAGCTGTTTTCATGAACAGAGAACATCACAGTGCCATGGAGTGGCAGGGAACATCACATTCTATTCCTTTATGTTTTCTCTGGAAATATGTATCTCCTGTTTCGAAATGTAATTTCTTATGATATAACCAAGTAAAATATACATGTTCAAGAGGAAGTGTGTATTATCATGCATTGCAATTTTGTTAAACCATTGGGAAAAAATGTTTACTAGTTGAATGTCTGTTCAATACTTCAAAGCAGATAAAAATAGAAGAAGGTAAATCTTTATTTGTTAGGATAAGGAAATTTAAAAATTGCTGTAGGTGAATGTTAGTGCATATTCAGAATGCCTTGAATGAAACAGGTTAGGTCTTCTTGAGGCACAGATTTGCTACAATGAAAGTTTATCCTGTTAATCTTTCTCTCACCATTGCCCAAAAGGACTTATCTCTATTTATCAGGGAGCCTGTGTTTTTAAAAAAGGAAAATAATAAAACATTACTATTCACCACTCCTGAATAGGCATTAATTATTCAAGAGCCAAAATGTTGCTGTGGTCTCTTAGAGTTGGAACTTATGGAATTCAAGTGATTAATGTGGTTTTTGGTTTAGGTTTATCTTACAATGCATGCAGTAAATTCCTAAGGTTCCCCAGTTCTGGAATAGATAAACTAATACATATACTCAGCAACTGGAAACACTTCCATACATATATATATATATAGCGTGTATATATATATATGTGCATTATATACATATATACTTCCCATACATATATATATGCAATATATATATATATATATATACTTTCCATACGTATATATATATATATATGCAATATATATACATATATACTTTCTAGCTGAAAGCTAAATATTACTCAAAAATTAATTTTAAATCTATCAATATTTATGAGTATGGATAATATATTCCATTCCATATTCTTACTCAGATGTTATTTGAAGGATATAGAATTAATTTACCTATTAAAGACTATATGTCAATATCACGTACTTCATAACTATTAAATTTTTGAATAAATTGCTTATGAAACCGTCTTCTGTGAATGTCCCTAAAAACACTCCCAAGTCTGGAATGAATCAAGCATGTAGACTGAATGCTTCTAGGATAATTTATAGTACAATATTTATTCTTGCACAATTATAACCATTTATTTATGGTATTTTTGTAAATAATTATTAAGACAAAGTCAGCTTGTAAATTCATACTGATGAGTATATGGTCTTTGGACTTTTGGCACACAGCCTTCCTACACATTTCCATTATCTACCTTCCAAGCTTGATAGGGCATGAACCAGGTGGACAGGAGGGTGTGGACTGGTGGTCTAAGGAGATCTGACCCTAAAATGTTCTGGCTGTCCTGTGGTTCATTATTTTAATGGCCATTTTTGTGCTCTGCAATGATAAAAACCTGGTAATTATTTTTTTAATTTAATTTAATGTGATTTTATTGATGCATTATCATCTCACATCATAATATAAATAATGTTAACATTGACATACATGCACACAGCACTTTGTGCCTCCCTGCCTCCTCATCTACCCTCTTCAGATACAGAGGACTGAGACTGATATTGGGATTTTCACATATGTACACACAGTCGGTTAGTATTTCCAATAATGAATCTCAGTCTTCCCTCCCCATTCCCTTGGACCACTTCCCTGCCTCCACTGAGGTTTTCCCTTCCATTATCAGGAGTCCCTCTGGTATCCCAGTTACTGGCTAGCTTGCACGTATTAAAGAAAACATATGTCGCTTCACTTTCTGAGACTGGCTAATCTCACTTAACATAATGTCCTCCAGGTTCTTTCATTTCTTATAAATAACATTATTTTACTCTTCTTTATTGCTGAGTAGAATTCCATTGTGTGTATTTCCCATAGTTTTTGATCCATTCATCTGCTGATGGATACCTGGGTTGATTCAATAATTTGACTATAGTGGATTGAGCTGCTATGAACATAGGTGTGCATATATTACTGTATTTATCTGGTTTCAACCTCTTGGAAAGATATGCAGGAGTGGTATAACTAGATCATATGGTGGATCTATTCTCAATTTTCTAAGGAATCTCCACACTGATCTTCATAATGACTGAAGTAGTTTGCAATCCCACTAACAGTGTAGAAGAGTTCCTATTTCCCCACATCCTCAACAACACTTATTGTTATTTGATTTCTTGATGATTGCCATTCTGATTGAGATTAGATGGAATCTCAATGTATTTTTTCATTTGCATTTCCCTAATGCTAATGATGCTGAACATTTTTTCATGTATCTATTGCAAATTTGTATCTCTTCTTTTTTGAACTGTCTATTCAATTCAGTTGCCCATTTCTTGATTGGGTTATTTGTTTTTCTAGTGTAAAGTCTTAAATTTTTTGTATATTACAGATATTAATCTCAGAGGATCTGGAATATACAGGGATAGCTGGTAAAGATCTTTTCCCATTATGTGGGCTTTCTCTTTAGAATAGACTCTTGATGGTTTCCTTTGTTGTGTAGAAACTTTTTAGTTTAATGCCTTCCCACTTATTAAGTCTTGTTTTGATTTCCTGAGCTTTGGGGGTCTTGCAGAGGAAGTTTATACCTGTGTGTATATGTTGGAGTGGTGAACCTATGCCTTCCTCTAGTAGCTTCACTGTCTCTTGTCTAACTTCCAAGTCTTTGATCCATTTCTAACTGACTCTTGTGCAGGGTGAGAGGTATGGATTTAGTTCTACTTTTCTACAAATGGATAACCGGCTTTCCCAACACCATTTGTTGAAAAGGCTGTCTTTTCTCCAGCATATGAGTTTGGCCCCTTTGTCAAAGATCAATTGGCTATAAGCATGTGGATTTGTTTCCTTATCTTCTATTCTGTTCCATCTGGTCTATGTGCCTGTTTTGGTGCCAATACCATGCTGTTTTAGTTACTCTCACTCTATAGTATAATTTTAAGGCAGGAATTGTGGTTTCTCCTGCATGATTCTTATTGATGAGAATTGCTTTTGCAATTCTGGGTCTTTTGTTTATCCATATGAAACTTATTTATCCATATGAAACTTGATTTTTTTTGTTTATCCATATGAAACTTGATTTTTCTAGGTCTAAAAAGAATGACATTGGCATTTTGATAGGGATTGCATTGATTTTGTAGATTACTTTTGGTAGAATGACTATTTTGATGATATTTATGTCTATCCAAGAGCAGGAGAGATCTTTCCATCTTTTGACATAGTCTAACATTTCTTTCTTTAGTGTTTTATAATTTTCATTATAGAGGTCTTTGACTTCTTTGGTCAGGTTTATTCATAGGTATTTTATTCGTTTTGAGGTTATTGTGAATGGAATTGTTTTCTGTATTTTTTTCCCATATATTGATGGTTGGCATATAGAAAAGCTACTGATTTTTTATACTGGGGATTGAACCCAGGGGCATTCTACCTCCGAGCTACATCCTCAGCCCTATTTTTTAGTTTTTATTATGAAACAGGATCTCACTAAATTGCGGAGGGCCTCACTAAGTAGCTGAGGCTTGCTGTGAACCCAGATCCTCCTGTCTCAGCCTCCCAAGTACTAGAATTACAAGTGTGCACCACCACACCTTGTTGCTACTGATTTTTTTAGATTGATTTTATATATGGCTACTGTGCTGAATTTGTTAATCACCTTTAGTAGTCTTTTGGTTGAGTTTTTGGGGTCTTCTAGATATAGGATCATGACATCTACAAATAAAGATAATTTTAATTCTTCTTTTTTTATTTGAATTCTTTTGATATCCTTCTCTTTTATTATTGCTCTGGCAAGATTCTTGAGGAATATATGGAAAAGGAGTGGTGATAGTGGGCATCCTTGTCTTTTGCCTGATATTAAAGGGAATTCCTGCAGTTTTTTTCTCATTCAATATGATGTTGCCTTTGGGTATGTTATATATTGCCTTAATGATGTTGAGATATGTTCCTTATCTTTCGATTTTCTTCAAGAATGGGTGTTAGATTTTGTCAAATGCTTTTTTGGCATCTATTGATATGATCATGTGATTTCTGCTGTTAGTTCTATTTATGTGGTGAATAACAAGTATTGATTTGTGTATGTTGAAACAGCCTTACTTTCCTCAGATGAAATCAACTTGGTCATGGTGTACAATTTTCGTGATATGGTTTTGAATATGCATGGCTAGTATTTTGTTTAGAATTTTTGCATCTATGTTAATCAATGATATTAGTCTGTAATTTTCTTTTTTTTTTTCCTGAGGTATCTTTATTTGGTTTGGGTATTAATGTGATACTGGCCTCATAGAAAGAGTTTGAAAGAATTTCATCTCTTTGATTTCACAGAATAACTTGTGAAGTATTGGGACTAGTTCTTCTGTAAAAGTTTTGTAGAATTGAGCTGGAAACCCATCTGGATCTAGACTTTTCTTTGATAAGATAATTTTTATTGCTGTTTCTATTTCTTTGCTTGCTATTGGCTGGTTTGGGTTTTCTATATCTTCTTGGCTCAACTTAGGTAGGTTGTATGTGTTCAGAAATCTGTCAATTTCTTCCATGTTTCCAAGTTTACTGGAATATAAATTTTCAAAATAGTTTCTGATAGTCCTCTGAATTTCTCCACTGTCTGTGGTGATATCTCCTTTTTCAATTTTATTTTTTTTATTTACTTTTTTTGCTGCTGCTTTTCTGTGGAAATCTTTGGCTTCTTTTCTGGTGTCTCTGGAGGTCACAGTATCGATTGGTCCTGACATGGTCAGTCAAGATGGTGCCTCCCAGGTTCCTGCGACTGCAGCCGTTCCCCAGGGAAGCCACACAGGTATTTTGCTGTCCTCTGTTCTGTCTTCTGGCTTTGTTTCTGCTGCCTTTCCATTTTTTGATGCTTTGTTTAAATTTTTGCTGCTTTTTTCTCTTGTCAAGATGCTGTCTTCGTGGCAGTTTGGTTTTGAGCATCAGCAACTGCGATGTATAACTTCCCTCAGTTGCCATCTACCTGGAAGTGTAGTAATTATTTTATTAGGCCAATTTTCCCATTATATATATTTAAAAACCCAACATAAACCCATTCATATATTAAAATAAAACAAAATACATATTTATGGCCAAAAGAATGTATAGGTCCAAATGGCAAACAATAATTAAATCAACTTTCCAATCCAGAATTAGGAAAAATAAACTCTATATTAATACTGTTTTTAAGTTAAAGACTAAATGTCTGTCCATGTTAGTCTTCCTTTTTATTAGTGGTGTTTCCCATTTTACGTTTGTACAGCCGTACACAGAATTTCAAATTCAGCAAAAGGCCTGATTCCATGAAGCCACCTGCACAGTTTTCCAAATATTCAGGATTCCATATGTGGTATTATTCAGTTTTAAATGGAAGCTGATACTTTCACTATATTCCTGCCACTGCATATTTTTCCGTTTTAACATACTGCATGATCTTGTGCTGGACAAGTAACATATTCTTCTGGATTCAACTGCAAAAATATAGCAGGTAAAATAATTTACTAAAAGCATAAGGCTAGGATTTGGGAACTCTCTTCCACATCCTCTGGGATACATCTACAAATGGCAGCACAGAGGAATATGTTGGGGGGGGAAATCCATATTTCCAATTTGAAGACAGCTTTGCCTACAAATAGCTGCAGGTAGAAAGAAGAAATACACCAATATGTCAATGCTGATGCAATCTTCTTACATAGTCTCTGTTGCTATAAATGAAAATGAATTTTACTGATATATGATTATCAACTCTAAAAAAAATCTGTTCCCCTTATAATTGATAAAATGTTGTGAGATTATAAGAATGTCTTTCTAAACTTGAAGCATTCTACCTCAATATCATTGTAGCCTATGATACACATGACAATATTATATATTGCCCTTGGTATTCATCCTCCTCTCATATTCTGGCAAAACAAAAACCTGCTACCATGAACTCACTTCTCATGACTGATGTATTTCCCTAGATGATTGGGATGTCACTTGAGTTTCAGAGCCCAAATATGACATTTAAAGCTCCCAAAAGACAAAATCTGAATAGTTTTATCCAGCGCTTCTTGGACCTGAAGTTCTAATACAGTAGTCCCAATAAATATTTATTTTTCATAGGAATGAGAGAAAGCAGTATTCCCTAAGGATGGTAGAACTCATATCACTGTTTCTGCATTTTTATACCTGAAAAATCCTCTTTTTTATGCATTCATTAAGAAAATTTTATACTTGAAAGTTTAAAGATTTTTTGAAAGGTTAATTTGTTTTGGAACAAAATGATAAATATTTCATCCTGCACAGTGTTATTCAAGGGTGACTGGAACCACTTAACATCTTGGGATATAAAATTTTAAAAAAATGATACTTAGAAGCATACTATCATCCATGAACAGCTTCATGTCTGGATAGCACCAAGTACTGACTTGACTGATTTGTGTCTGGCTTAATGCAATTTGAAAATAAAGGCTCAGCTCCTCCCTGCACATACCTATTTCCTCTTAGAACATCAATCAGGCCTTTGCTCCCAGGAGAGCCTAAGTTCAGGAAGTCACTGAATTTATATAGCTGATTTCACCAACAAGGTACCAAAAAGAGTGGACGTGGACAAAACTGAGATAGCTATTATACAGGGTAGAAAGTACTAAATATTTTTGAAAGCTTCTACATATGGTATTATTCAGTTATTAGATGTTTTATCTTTTCCTGTCACAATGATAAATTTCTCCTAGTCCTATGTAATACACTATTTTTATATTAGACAAATGAAGAACTCTACTCAGTATTTCTCCAAGAGGTCACTGGCCAGCTGTACCCCATTGCCTGATGATATACATTGAAAATGAGATAGAATTAGCTACAATGAAAAACATCCCTGGTCTTCCCTTTGTGCCATGTGCTATTCTCAATAAAATACCTTGTTTGAAAACATTAGCACAAACAGCTGTGATAATGATTTTACTTTTTTTTTTTTTATGTACTGAGTCTTGACCCCAGGGGTGTTCTACCTCCAGGCTACACCCCCAACCCTATTTTTTTCTTTATTTTGAAAGAGATCTCACTAAGTTGCAGAAGGTCTCACTAAGTAGCTGAGGCTGAGCACAAATCTGAGATCATCTTGTCTCAGCCTCCTAAGTACAGGGATTACAAGTGTACACCACCACACCCAGCCCAAATGGTTTTATTTCTTGAGCTGACTCTGTTTCTAATACCACTTGTAGTCACTAAAATCTCTGAAGGTGTTTAATAGTCATTTTGCAAAGCATTGTTACAAAATTAGACATATTTCAGTTTGGCTTTATACATACTGTGTGTCATTTTTTTGTAAGTCATAAAGATCCTTAATATTGCATCTGCATTGCATACTTTGGGGCATCTGGCTGACCTGGTGAGACAGCCCAGAGAAACCCATAAACTATAAGCAGAAAGCATTCATGGAGGACTTGAGGTAAGTGACCGCATGGCTTCAGTTTGTGGCAATAGGATTTTAAAAACAGGCCATGTAAGGTCAAAACTCATAAAGGCAGTACAAATCTGTAGGGAAGAATATTTGTACATTTGACAATGCTTTCCCCTCATATCTATTCTGATGCTGTCCATGCTTTCAATTTTATGTGTTATATTTTGCATTCCCATGTTCTGTCAAAGATCACGGCTCAAACAGATGTGCCACAATATATGACACCAACCAATGAACCATCACCAATGTTCTTTACTTCAAGAGTGGTCAGAAACTTTGTGATGCTATCCATTTAGTGTTTCACATGCTGGGATGAAGCTAAGCCTCCCGAAGAGACCCAGGTGGCAGCAACAGTCGCAGGTCTAATGGATGAGCAGGAAATCACTGTGACCTGCTGATGGATCTGGAAAGAACATTGCTAATCCCCTTTCTCTCTCTGCCACTCTGGAAGTGAAACAGGTAAATCCTGGCTCAAAGAGCAGTTTCCTACTTCTTTTTTTCTTCCACAGGCTTCCTGGGCTGTCAGATCATTTACCATCCATTCACATGTTTAATGATATCAAACTGAGTTATCAAGGAGACATTGGACCAATACTGGAACAATATGGAGAATGTAAGCAGATCAACATTTCACTTAACTGTAGGGAATATCACATTTGCCACTTTGTAACAGTAGATGGGAAACTTGAAATGATCAAAGAAACCTCACCCAGGTATGGTTACTGGACCAGTTTGGCCTCATGATGATTTCTAACTCAATGTCTTTGCAATAAAGCACTCTTCTTTGAGGCTTGACTACTTATAATGTTTTGGGGCACTATATCAGGATACAATGTTCATTCCAATGAAAAGAGAACACCTTTCTATGTAAAGAAGGTAGCATTTTCAAGTTTAACTCTAATACCTGCCCATGTTCATCAGATGGAAACTTAATATTTATTTTTATTTGTTGTTTGCAAGGCAGCCTCACACTTTCTTGGTATAAAGCCAGAAAATATCTCATAACAGCAGCCAAGTTTCAGTTAATTCATATTCTTCTCAGAGAAGTTCATTTTAGATTATATAAAGAACATTAAAGAAAAATATATAACATTAAATTTATTTAGGTGTAATGAAATAAAAGTTGTGTTTCATAACAGCTGAAACATGAAAAATATGGATTGGCAATTCTGACTTCATTGATTAAGCTTCTCAGAATCTTAACTCCCTTTATACTTGGACATGATTAAAGAAAATATAGTCATGAAATTTCCTGTAGAATCAATAGGAAAGGCATATGCAGTGCCTTATAAAAAGACAGCAACATATACACACCTTAATATATAACAAGTCTCTTGGTAATTGGTTTGCCTCACAGATTTTGCCATAAAATTTTTAAACGTTAGAAACAAAAAATGTGAGGGAAACATTTCAACATTTGACCATCACATCAGTACAAAGTGTTGTGCTATGATTAAGGACAATGCACAATAGAATTTTCCAGCATGTGGTGATGTAGAATGGACAGAATTAGACAGATATTTTAAAACCTGCACTTTCTAGAAACCTTAACAAAGAGCAAGCCTAGAGATACACTAATAGGAAGCAGAGAGCACAAAGCAATTCCCATACTGAATAATTCGCAATACCACTGTTGATTTTTTCAGAGCAAATCGTTTGTGTAAACTCTTATTTTCACCTTCCCGAGTATCTGTTTTTGTTTTCATTTAAATTGGTATAATTTGTAGTAGTAATTCATTGTGATGCTTAAAAGTAAATAAATTATAACTTAATTTGGTGTGATAACTATTTTTTTGTCTGAAATAAGGGAAACAAAATCACAAATTGGCATGTAAACCTATTTACTACGTATGTAACTATGAGAGTTTAATTCTTTTTTTGTGTTTGCTTAGAGATCATCCATAAGATGTTGGTTATTATATAATAAAGGTTACAAAAAGTATCACAGAAAAACAGGCAAATCTTATAAGCTATGTAGCTCTTATCACAAGCTGTTGTTTATATAATAATTCTGGTTTTTAAAATAGTAAATTGTGTCATACATTTGCTATGTTGTAAGAGAAAAACTAATGCCAAATAAAATATCATTGACCATCTAGAAGGCTAACAGAAAAATTTGCAAAAGTTTATATTCCTAGAGAAAAGAAAAAAAAATGGGCACATAGAATTTTGAAGTTTAGTATATCTTGATGTTTATTTTTCCATCAATTGCATTTCTAAAATCCTTTTTCTTTAAACAGTCATTGATCCCCTTTGATGCTTTTCAACCAAACACTTTAAAATATACACACATAATCCAATATGACATCAATTTTGGTAAATGTTAATTTTAGACAATAATGTGCCTTTTCTGGGAAATGATGAAACTGTCTAAAAATGTTTTGTTTTGAAATCAGTGGATATAATCTAAAATGATCACTCTTGAGATATCCTAAATAATACACAATTGAAGAAATGATAGAGATAGTGACTCTATGAGTAGGTTTGAAATTCTTTCTCAACATTTAAAAATATTTTAGATATTAAAAAAGTCCAAATATTTCTTTTGAAGAATTCCAAAAAAAAAAAAAAATGGAAACAGGTCAGACAAGGATTCTTGGACTAAAAAAACCCTATAAAACTCCAAAATTATGAGCAGCTGGCTGTATCAGACTCCTGTAAAGTGTAGTGCTTTGGTTCAAGAGTTTTCTTGTCATGCAGTCAAAAGACGGAAACATTAAGATTGCAGATGCAGAGTGGTGACACACTGTAATTTCATACAGATCATAAGATGGTTTGGTGACATAAGAATTACTAGACCATGAGTCCTGGGGTCCATGAAATGGATTAAAGCTTTATTGCTCTTTGGAGTTCTGACAATGACAAATGTTCTCTCTGATGTTGGGATTATCTCGTCTAAACTTTTGTTTCCTTGGTTTCAAGTTTCACTTTTTCCTTAACCATCTTCTAGGATCACAAATAACTTCCGTCTTATCATTATTATTCAAGGCATTTAGAATCCCTGTCCCCTTGCTTTATGCCTTGCCTCTGGCATTGTATCCATGGATAAGTCACTTTAAAATTTTTAATTTCCTGATAAGGTTTGAATGATAGATTTAATGTTATGGTCATATGACCTAGTTCCAATTTCTTACTTAAAAAAATAGAAAAAAGGAAGAAAATAATAAGATAATTTTATTAGAAGATATCAGACACAAGATATTATGAGTTTTTTTTATTAATAAATGCATTCAACTACTAGCAGTAATGACTTAAGCAGAGTGTTGACAGCAAACTTTTAAAAAGTCACACATCATAAATGACTTTTCTACAATGACATTCCTATACACACACACACACACACACACACACACACACACAAAGTGTTTTATAAGTGAAGTTTCTGATTTAAGTTGAGAATGAATGATTTAAGCAAATTAAAAAAATTACAAAATATTAATTTTTTCCTTATTGACAGGGAAAGGATAACTGGTAGGAAGTGTTTTTTTGGTGAATTTTTACCCTGAACCTGATGGCACTATCCAGGTCTTTCTATCATTCTTTCTTTGTCATTATTATGCATCATGAAAACACTACTTCTGGGAAGTTAAGTGGGTAAAATCTTTAATATGGAAGGAGTGACATGGTATACTAATTCAGCAAAATTTGATTGCATTAACATTAGGTGTTCTTTTTTTTTTTTTTTCTGGTACCTGATAGAATGTGTGTGGAAGTCTTACATATGGGAACACATTAAAATTTTACGTGTTGCTAAAAATTCCCAGTAAACCAGATTGAAATTTTGATTTAAAATCATTACTTCCCAACAGAGCTTCAGACTGCATTTGGATATATTATAATTGCATTTCCTTTTACAATTTTGAATAATTGAATATTGATATGTGTGATATAGTTAGACTAGTTCCTGTTAGTTTTTCTATTGAAAAGAAAGAAAAACAACAACAACACAATATGGGAACCAAATAGAAGTTAAAGTAATTGCATAGCAAAATGACACAAACTTGGACTTGAGGAAGGCAGAGAGAGTTCAACAAAAATGATTTGTTTTTCAGATGTATTGTTGATTTTTAAATTTGAGATATATCACAAGATGAGGTTTCTAACAGCAAGCAAAATTATATGGAACTTTGTTTCATACCTTATCTTTTTTTTTTTAATTTTGGACAACTAACATAATTTTAGGCACATGAATGTTTAATAACTGTTGAAGTGATCATACAGCTGATTGCAAACAATTGAAACTCCATTGTCTGGTAACCATTGCTTTAGATCTTAAGGTAACCATGAAACCACAACAGAAAGAATATCCACCACATCAATGAGCTTAAAATGCTGAAATGTTCCAATTTTATGAGAAGTTGAACCTGTGGGTTTAGAATCAGATGCACCTGGTTTTAAATCTCATTTATTACAAGAGTGCAGTGTCATTAGGCCAATGTCTGATCTTTCAGAAAGCCCAGTTTCCATATCTATAAAATGAAGAAAATAAGAGTCAGTGTTGGTATTCTTAAAGTTCTTAGAATAATTTTTCACATTTCAAATACCACCTGAAATATAGCTTGCACAGTACAAAGGAAACCGAGGAACCTTTAAAAAGTTATTAAGACTCCAAATGTTATAAATATTAGTGATTTATATACTGTTTATGCTTGCATTTTTGTTAACATTCTAGAAAACAAAAATCTGAGAGATAGAAAAGTGATCAGTTGTTGCTCGGGGATAGTACCAGGATTGAGGACTGTAACAGGGTTTGAGGAACTTCCTGGGATTTGGAAAGTGTCCGAAAACCAGATTGTGGTGATGTTGATACAACTGAAAAAACTTACTAAAAAGTCATCAAGTTGTACACTTAAAATGGGTAAATTTATAACATGTAAATTATGGTTTGATACTAAAAAAAGTTATAGTTTAGAATTATGTTAGCACTTTGGAAATCTTAACATTTTCCAACTGTGCCAATAATCTAACTGTGCCAAATTTTTGGCATATATCTAATTTAGGAAACATTACCTTTAAAAACAAGCTCTACCATTCCTGTGTCTATGTCTTCCTCTAAAGCTCTTAGTACCAATAAGTTTACTTACGCACCAGCGCTTATTCATTCCTGTGTCTTTAGCACATGATGGTAACTATAACATCAATAGATGTTCAACAACATTTCTATTGAACAAATATTATATGTAATAAAGAGCAAACAATAAACATTAACAACAGCAAAAAATTAATGTATCTAATTTACTAATCATATGCTTTCATGGAAGCTAATTAACTATATTTATTTCTACAACTTGGAATTGTTTGGAAACATAGATGAACTAATGACAATTGACTCATGAGAAAAATACTAAGAATAAATTTGTTAGATTACAGCAACTGAAGATTTTTCATCACTTAGGTATTTTTATAATGTTTATTTCAATATAAAAAATGAAAGGGAGTCAAGTATGGTGGCACATGCCAGTGATTCCAGTGCTTAGGAGGCTGAGACAGGAGGATAGCAGGTTAGAGACCAGCCTCAGCAACTTACTGAGACTCTCAGCAACCTAGTGAGACTGTTTCAAAAGAAAAAAGAAAGTTTGAGGTCTATCTTGGAGGTAGAATGCCCCTGGATTCAATCCCCAGTACCCCATGTGTGCATACATGCATACACCCACACACACACACATACAATCACAAACACACACAGATAGAGGTTTTTTACAAACAATAAAGTAAAAGCTAATAAAAACAGTATAATTGATTTAGTAGTCATGCAGTTTGTATTTCATAGTGTTCTAAATTTTGAATCATATATACCTACTTCTTATCTATTTAGTCTTACCATATCCATTTTAAAATGATTGAAATTGATTTTATGCAAATGATTCACAATTTATTCTCATGAATCAATTATAATGAACATAGATAAAATAGGAAGAATTAGAAGAATTTAAGTATAGCATTAGTAATGTGTTTGTTGATGAGGAATATAAACATTTTTTATAGATTCATTCACTATTTCACTGTAAAATCTAAGGAATTGAAATCTAAATCATATTATATACAATAAAATATATGAAAAATAACACATATACTTTGGAGCATTCAAACTATACTCAAACTAAGAATGAGTGAAAATTAGATGTAGTGGTGCAAACCTGTAATCCAAGTATTTGGGAGTTCAAGGTCAGCCTCAGCAACTTAGCAACACTCTGATGAGAATGTGGCTCAGAGATAAAATGCCTCTCGATTCAACCCCCAGTACCAAAAAAAAAAAAAAAAAAAAAAAAAAAAAAAAAAAAAAAAAAAAAAAAAAAAAAAAAA
>PVLC010032042.1:10000-18394 GCA_004027655.1 Graphiurus murinus | reverse complement strand
CCTTTTTTTTTTTTTTTTGCGGTATTGGGGATTGAACTCAGGGGCATTCTACCTCTGAGCTATACCCCCAGCCCTATTTTTTATTCTTTATTTTGAAACCGAGTCTCACTAAGTTGCGGAGTGCCTCACTAGGTAGCTGAGGCTGGCCATGAACCCAGATCCTCCAGTCTCAGCCTCCCGAATGCTGGGATTACAAGCGTGCGCCACCATGCCCGGCTATTTTCTGCCTTCTTTGTTCTCTTTTTCTCACTTTTCTGTGCTGTATTTCCCTCCCCTTCCCTCTTCCTCCTTCTCCTCCTCCCTCTCCTATTTTATTTTATTCTAGTTTATGTATGTATGTATTTTGAAACAGGTTCTCACTAAGTTGCAGAGGGCCTCGCCAAGTTGCTAAGGCTGTCCTTGAACCTGTGATCCTCTTGTCTCAGCCTCCCAAGTACTGGGATTGCAGGTGTTCGCTACCACACCGGGTTTTTTGCTCTATTTCTTACCTACAATAAATCCATTACAGCTGCTGCCTTAAGGAACAGACACAGCTGGGGAGGAGGCTAGACACTGAGAGGCAGGCGTGGCAAGCCTCCAAGTATTTGCAAGTGTCCAGCCTCCTTGTGGATTTCATTTCCATCTGTCTTCAGCCACCTCCACTGAAGGCCACTTTCAGAAAGTAAAGCCATTCTCCATAAATAACCCTCGTTCTAGACAGCAGAACACTTCCAAGTCAGGTTTACTGTGTTTCTGTAGTAACGGAGTAGTATGTCAACGCTATTATTTTCCTCTTTTCCCTTGTGACTGCATACTGTTTTCACATGCATAGTGGATTGAAGAGGTGCTAGTGGCTGCCTCAGGAAAATGATCTATTTATCGCTCCAACTAATTCGGCATCGCGGAATAGCCACGGGGCTTGAGATTGAGAATCTGTTCCCAATCCTGACTCTGCAAGGTGACTGGGGGCACATTACTTCTCTGAGCCTTAGTTTCTTTACCTACTATGTGAGAATAAGATGAACCTCAGAAGAACTATACAAAGCAATGTATATCTAGCATAGTGCCTGGCCCATACTAAGTGCTTAGTAAACAAGTGATCTAGTTGAGTCACCTCTGAGGGGGAATTAACAAGAGACTTTTGGAATGCAACCCCTCTGCAACATGGGGCCTGCTTTGGACAAGGCCAGTGCACCTCTGTTCTCAATCCAGGTGCTTCTACTTGGCTCTGGCCTCACCTCAGCGAGGTGCTGGTTCTCCCTTGCCACTTCCCTTTCCCCTGCTGAGGATGGACACAAAGACAGCTCTGTGTGTGTGTGTGTGTGTGTGTGTGTGTGTGTGTGACTAGGGATTCAACTCAGGGGCATTTACCTCAGAGCTATATTTCATCCCTATTTATTTATTTATTTATTTATTTTGGTACTGGAGATTGAATACAAGAGCATTTTACCTCTGAGCTCCACCCCCAACCTGATTTTTTATTCTTTATTTGAAAGAGGGTCTCACTAAGTTGCAGAGGGCCTCACAAGTTGCCTAGGCTGGCTCGAACTTGTGATCCTCCTGGCTCAGCCTCCCAAGTACTGGGATTACAGGTGTACATCACTAGCCTTGGCTATAGACAGCTTTCTAAAGAAAACCAGGGAATTAATGCCTCCTTAGAAGCAGTTGTGCTGGCCCAGTGACTTAGGAGAGACGAGGTCACAGGTCAGCCTGGCTGGCACTCCCTAGTTCCTCTCTCCACGAACACGCCCAAGCCCTTATCAGGGAGTTGGCCCCAGTTCTGGAACTGTGGAGCCCTGGACAGGGGGGAGGGAGGGAAATCGTCAGGCGGCGTCTCCGTTTCCTGGCTGGGCTGTCAAGCCTGGTACTCTGGCAGGCAAGGTGTGGGGAGGCCTTTTCCAGGAGTCTGGTCAGAGGGGAAGCTCTGGGGTCGGGCATCCTGTAGTTACAAGGCAGAGCTGAGTTCCTAGTAAGCAAAATAAGCACACACCCAAGACCAGTTAGGTGGAGGCACGGAGAGAGTGGGGAGAAGACATTTGAAGAATTTGACATTTTATATTTCCATAAAATCACTGAAATATTACAATGGGAATTATCAGGATTTATGGACTCTTAAACTTATTTATGCTTAATATGCTCATATTAAGGGTTTTCTAAATAGCATAAGGGGCTCGTGGGGTGTGGCAGAGCCATATCCCTGCCTGAGGGAGGGGACTTGTCCTGTGTCCTAGGGGCTCTAGCTCCACCCCAAGTTATCTACCTATCTCTGCCTCACTTCACAGCACCTGCTCCCACAGCTGCTCCCTACCTGGAAGTTCAAGCGATTTCTCTTCCCTGTTCTCCAGCTGGGGAGCCCAAGGCTCGAGCTGAATGGAGGGTAACTGGAGGGCTGTGTCCCTCAGGTGACTCACCCTGCTCTGGTCTAAAACCTGGTGCCAACGTGCCTCGCCCGCTTGGTTACGGACTGGCCGCTTTCTTGAGGAGTGGCCTCTGGGAGTGTCGGGTAAAGTGAAGCCGGTTCCCCTGAGAGCAACCAGCCGGAGGGGCTGGACTGCAACTCTGGCCTTCTAGTCTTGGGTCTGTCCTGACTTGCTGTGGAAGGGTGTGTACGGCCCAGGCCATTTAGCCCCGGAGGGAAGGGGAAATTCTGGCCAATTCTGAACAGGGCAAGACTAGCAATGAAGTGCGGCAAAATGAATGTAGGCCTGAGTCAAGAACTCTGAGTCATTGGAGCAGAGGGAAAGAGCACTGAACTCAAAGTCTTGGGTTTTATTCTTGCTGCCACTGCTAACTGTGTGTCCTGAGGTAAATCCTGCACCTCTCTGGGCCTCAAGTTCCTCTTCTATAAAATGAGGGGGTTGGATCAGAGCTTTAAGATATAATCCAGTTCTATTATTGTAACCTTGCTTCTGCAACTCACTTAGATGTGTGAACTATGACAAAGTTACTTAACCTATCTGTGCTCAAAGTAGAAAATGAGCTGGGCGTGGTGGCGCACACTTGTAATCCCAGTACTTGGGAGGCTGAGGTAGGAGGATCACAGGTTGGAGGACAGCCTCAGTAAGTAGTGAGACTCTCATCAATCTAGTGAGACCCTGTTTCCAAATAAGAAATAAAATCAGGCTCAAAGGTAGAATGCCTCTGGGTTCAATCCCCAGTACCACACACACACACACACACACACACAGTGGAAAATGAGAGAAAGAAAACTGCTTTACTTTTCTCACAGGAGCATCACGAAAACTCTATAAGAAGATGCTTTGAGGGGGCTTCATGACAGTTGTCCTGTTAAAAAATGTTATTTATACATTTGTAGCTGGGCGTGGTGGTACACACCTGTAATCCCAGTACTTGAGAGGATGAGACAGGAGGATTGCAGGTCCAAAGATAGCCTCAGTGAGCAGTGAGATTCTCATCAACCTAGCAAGACCCTATTTCAAAATAAAAATAAAATAGGGCTAGGGGTGTAGTTCAGAGGTACAGTGCCCCTGAGTTCAATCCCCAGTACCACAAACAAACAAATAAATAAAATATACCTCTGTAATCACAGAACTTTATTGCTGGAAAGGATCTTTGGTAGATGAGTATATAATTCATCTTCCTAGACATTCTCCACATTAAAGAGTTTTAGCAGCAGAAAGAAAAGTGCTGGAGATTGAACCCAGGGCCTTGTACATGCTAGTTAAGTAGTCAGTCAAGTGCTCTGCCACTGAGTTAGGGCAGGCCTAGCCCTTTCTTCCTTCCTTCCTTCCTTCCTTCCTTCCTTCCTTCCTTCCTTCCTTCCTTCCTTTTCTTTCTTCCTTTCTTCCCTTCTTCCTTTCCTTTATCTTCTCTTCTCTTCTTTTCTTTTCTTTTTGGTATTGAAGATTGAACCCTGGGGCATTCTATCTCTCAGCTACATCCCCAGCCCTATTTATTTATTAATTTACTTATTTATTTTTGTGGTACTGGGGATGGAACCCAGGGGCATTCTACCCTGAACCTACACCTCCAGCCCTATTTTTTAATTCATTCTTTTATTTTGAAACAGGGTCTAAGTTGCAGATGGCCTCACTAAGTTGCTGAGGCTGGTGGCGAACCTGCAATCCTCCTGTTTCAGCCTCCTGAGTACTGGTATTACAAGTGTACGCCACCATGCCCAGCTTATTTTT
This sequence comes from Graphiurus murinus, assembly GCA_004027655.1. Taxonomy (NCBI): domain Eukaryota; kingdom Metazoa; phylum Chordata; class Mammalia; order Rodentia; family Gliridae; genus Graphiurus; species Graphiurus murinus. Next base: position 14,264 of record PVLC010032042.1, on the reverse strand, counting down.
TATTTTGAAACAGGGACTTGCTAAGTTGCTGAGGGTCTCACTAAGTTGCTGAGGCTGGCCTCAAACTGGGGATCCTTCTCTCTCAACTTCTCAAGTACTGGGATCACAGATGTGTACCACCATGCCTGGCTCTTTTTAGAATTTTGAGTCAGGGTTTCACTAAATTGCTGAGGCTGGCCTCATACTGCAATCCAGTAGAGAGAGTTATAGGCATGCACCATCAGGCAAGCTGAAATCAAGAATTTAAAAACTGCAAAATGACAAACTCATGCAAAAACTATGTTGCTTAGCGGGCGTGGTGGCACACACTTGTGGCTCCCAGCATTTGGGAGGATCCGGGTTCTCGGCCAGCCTCAGCTACCTAGTGAGGCTCTCCGAAACTTAGTGAGACCCTGTTTCAAAATAAAGAATAAAAAATAGGGCTGGGGGAATAGCTTGGAGGTAGAATGCCCCTGAGTTCCATCTCCAGTACCAAAAAAACCCAACAACAACAACAAAAAACAAACAAACAAACAAAACCTATGTTGCTTTACCTGTGATAGTTCAGCTCATCTTGTATTTTATGATGTTTTTTCTTCATAGTGACTGCACAGGTTTTGCTTATCCTTCAACTACATCTGTCGCACTATTAGCCAAGTCAAGATGCAAGGATATAAAATAGGACTGGAGGTATAGCTTGGAGGTAGAATGCCTCTGGGTTCCATCCCCAGTGCCACACACGCACACACAAAAAGAATAAAATATAGGGTTGGTAGTATAGCTCAGAGGTAGAATGCCCCCTGGGTTCTATCCCCAGTACCGTAAATAAATAAATAAATAAATAAATAAATAAATAAATAAATAAATAAATAAATAAAAATAAAAAAGATGCAAGGATGATAGCTGGCATTCTGCCTTGACATGTTCTATACACAAAAATGTTTCCTGGTAATCAGGAGCACTCTTGACAACTATAGCGTTTTTTAAAGGTACTATGCCTTCTTTGAACCTCACAACCACCTTGCAAAAACATAGCTAGGACAGGTGTGATCATTCCTTTTTAAAATATTTTTATTTTTAATTTTTTTGTAGAACTGAGGATTGAACCCAAGGGCATTCTACCTCCAGGCTACACCCCCAGCCCTGTTTTTTATTCTTTATTTTTAAACAGGATCTCACTAAGTAGCTGAGGCTAGCCAGGAACCAGATCCTCTGGTTTCAGCCTCCTAAGTACTGGGATTACAAGTGAGCACCACCACGCCTGGCTTGATCATTCCTTTTTTAAAGATGAAAAAATTAAGTCTTGGGAGTGCAATACCCTAAGTGTTCTAGTTGAATCCAAATCCTCTGACATCTGGCCCAGGATGTTTTGTTTCTCATTTAAACAAGTGATTCTAAGGCTTAACTCTGAAGGAGTGGACCAACCTGCTCTTCTTTCTCCACAGTGCAGTCTCAACCAAGAAAGACACAAAGTGTGTCTTTCTATCCAGATCTCTCCTGCTGTCTCCCAAGGAGGACCAGGGGCAAAGCAGAGGGAAGAAACTGCTCCCACAGTGGACTCCATGACTGAGACAGAGGCTGCAATCTCACCTCCCATCATACCCGAGCAGGTCTGACAGGCCTCAGGGACTCCACAGAGCTGAAGCACGTTCCTTCAAAAAGGCTGAGATCTGCACACCTGTAATCCCAGTACTTAGGAGACCGAGACAAGAGGATGGAAGGTTTGAGGCCAGTGTGTGGTAACTTAGTAAGACACTATTTCCAAATAAAATATAAAATAGGGCTGGGAGTGTAGCTCAGTGGTAGAACTCCCCTGGATTCAATACCAAATTACACACACACACACACACACACACACACACACACAGCCAAAATCTACTTCCACCATGCTTTGTTTTCATTTCTGACTCCTGGGTGCTAGGGAAAGCCTCCAGGCTGAGGCCGTGGGATCAGCTCAGCTCCCTTCCTCTATTTTGGAAAAAGGCTTTCCCTCCCCTTCTGTCAGATTACCTCCCTTCCTTCTTTTCTTCCTTCCTTCCTTCTTTGGGTGCTGGAGACCTTAATCAAGGCCACGCACGTCATGCCTGCACGCGCGCGCACACACACGTACGAACACATGTGTGCGCACACTCACAGCAAGCCTGCTATCACTGAGCTGTATCCCCTGCCCACGACTCCCTTTATTTTCTCCTGTTTTCCTTGTCCCTTGTCTCATATTCACAAACTTCTATCTAGGTGTAACCAAGATACCTCTTGCTATATCCTATTCCTTCTTTCATTTATTTTTGTCCTTCACGAAGATAGAACATCTTAGCTGACTAGTCTTCATCTAGATCCCATCTTATAGTCTTTTTTTTTTCTTTTGGTACTGGGGATTGAACCCAGGGGCATTCTACCTCCAAAGTACACTATTTTTTTTTAAAAAAGGTCTTGCTAGGTTAATTAGAGTCTCACTACTTGCTGAGGCTGTCCTCAAACCTGTAATCCTCCTGTTGCAGCCTCCCAAGTACTGGGATTACAAGCATACGCCACCATGCCTGGTTTGTTTGTTTGTTTTTGTGTGGTACTGGGAATTGAACCCAGAGGCATTCTACCTCTGAGCTACATTCCCAGACTGATTTTATTTCTTATTTGGAAATGGGGTCTTATTAGGTTGCTGAGGGCCTCACTAAATTGCTGAGGCTGTCCTTGAACCTGTGATCCTTCAGTCTCAGCTTCCCAAGTACTAAGATTACAAGTGTGGGCCACCACGCCCAGTTTTATATTTTTATTTTGAAACAGGGTCTCACTAAGTTGCTGAGGCTGCCTTTGAACTAGTGATCCTCCTGTCTTAGCCTCCCAAGTACTAGGGTTACAGGCTGGGCCACCATGCCCGCTATCTTACAGTCTAATCATACTTTATGGACTTATGGTCCTTACTAGGCTTGCAGAACTAAGTTTCGAGCACCAGATAATGCCCCAACCAAAGCAAAACTTAGGGAGAAGTTGTCCAACTGATTCCCTAGTGTATTCCTGCTTCCATTTCCCAGCTTTTGTTAGATTTTTTTTTTTTTTTTTCGGTACTGGGGATTGAACCCAGGGGCATTCTACTTCTGAGCTACCCTCAGCCCTATTTTTTTTTTTTTTAAACAAGGTCTCACTAAGTTGTGGAGGGCCTCACTAAGTTGCTGAGGCTGGCCGTGAACCTACAATCTTCCTGTCTCAGCCTCCCAAGTACTGGAATTGCAAGCATGCGTCATCATGCCCAGCTAGATTTGTTCATTTTCAAACTTGCTTAACAAATGATTTTCCACCAAACTCATGGCCCTCTGGGACCCTTTGGAGCCTCTTTTGCACTTCTATTTGCTCTGTACCCATGAGTCACTGTGCCAAGTTCTTGGGAAAGGCTTCCACACCCGGGCTTCTGGGTTTCTGACTCACAAAAAGTCAAATGAATGGCTCTGGGGTATGAGAAGCAGACACTGTATCTGGGGGTGGATACTCCACAGTAGCTTGAACATTTCCCTGGAGAAACAAATGATCCAGTTTCTTGCTGTACTGGTACAGGGAGTAGCTGAGTGGAAGGCAGGTCCTGGAACTATTGCTTGGTTGTTCTAAAGAAGATCCAAGCAAAGTGAATAGTAGGGCCCTTGGGACAGTCTGCCACTAAAGCACAGGACAGGGCCTGGCTGGGAATGGGAGGGGGCGAGAGTGATGATGTCATTCATTAACTTTCGATCTTGCAACTTAGCAGTGGAGCCTCTTCCTACTCACTAGCATTGTGCATAGCTCTAGTTCCCCTAAGTGGGCAACAATGACCTTGTTCATAACATAGCTTTGTAAGCAGTGAGTCTCCTCCCAGACAAAGCCTACTTTGGAAAGCCCTCAGCTGTGTTACTTTGTGTGTGCACAGGCTGCATGCAGAACCATGCACACAGGATGCAGGGATACACACAGAGGCTTGGGAACACAGACACTTCCGGACAGACATGGCCACATGGGCAGATGATGTGTATACACGTACAGAGGTGCAGGCGTGTAAACACATCAAAACCAAACAATGTTAGAGCTGGAGAGAATCTTAGAAGTCATTTAAGAAGTTGAGCCCCCTTATTTTACAAAAGAGGAAATGCAGCCCAGGAAGTGAAGGAAACAGCCTGTGTGTGATCTTACAGCTTGCTTTTATTATTTCTTTCCTTCTATGCCCTTTGGGTTGAACCTGTTCTTTTCCTGGCTTCTTTTAATTGGAAGCTTAGATCATTGATCTAAAATCTTTCTTCTTTTCCACTATAGGCATCTCACACTA
>PVLC010032042.1:0-5000 GCA_004027655.1 Graphiurus murinus | reverse complement strand
TTGAACCCAGGGGCATTCTACCTCTGAGCTACACCCCCAGTTCTATTTTTATTCTCACTAAGTTGCAGAGGGACTCATCAAGTAGCTGAGGCTGGACGTGAACCCAGATCCTCCTGTCTCAGCCTCCCAAGTACTGGGATTACAATCATGCACCACCACGCCTGGCTAAGAGACCCTGTTTCAAAATAAAGAAGAAAAATAGGGCTAAGGATGTAGCTCAGAGGCAGAATACCCCTGGGTTCAATCTCCAGTTCTGAAAACAAACAAACAAAAACTGTGGTGGTGCACATTTGTAATCCCAGTACTTGGAAGGCTGAGACAGGAGGATTGCAGGTTCACAGCCAGCTTCAGATACTTAGTGAGGCCCTCCGCAACTTAGTGAGACCCTGTTTCAAACTAAGGAATAAAAAAATAGGTCTGGGGTTATAGCTCGGAGGTACAATGCTCCTGGCTTCAATCCCCAGTACTACAAAAAAAAAAAAAAAAAAAAAGAATTAAAATAAGGCTGGGAGCTGGGCATGGTGGCGCACGCTTGTAATCCCAGCATTTGGGAGGCTGAGACCGGAGGATCTGGGTTTGCAGCCAGCCTCAGCTACCTAGTGAGGCTCTCTGCAACTTTGTGAGACCCTGTTTCAAAATAAAGAATAAAAAATAGGGCTGGGGGTATAGCTCGGAGGTAGAATGCCCCTGGGTTCAATCCCCAGTTAAAAAAAAAAAATCTTATGCTCAGAATTAAAAATACCCTTACCCCAATTTGTGTTAAATAGATTGCAAGGGACTCAATCTGCTAGATATTAAGTTTCCCAAGCATACTCCAAGATGAAATTCCATCTGAGGTTACCACAGGCATGGGCAGCAGAGATATTGTCTCTGTTCCCCTGCCAAGGATTGCCTGGGACTGAATTTGGGGATGGGTGGGGTGGGACTCTAACAAGACTTGGCTTGGTAGACAGAAGCCTTCTCCTGGGGCCCTAAGGACTCTGTGCTTGATGTCGTAAGAGTCTAAATTCAGAGAAACAAAGCAATTCCTTCAATATGCAAAACCGGAGAGCACAGAGCAAAAACTCAGCTCTTGGAAGGGGAAGGGGTGAAGGAGATGATATTCCAGAGCAGTACTGGGAGCGTGCACACGGAGCAAGGAGCCATTCCGAGAGCGCCCTCTCCATTCTTCAGGGCTCCCAAATTCAGCTTGCCCCTTCTAGGGAAGGATATTACTGACAACCTCTCAACTGGCAGCTTGAGGGCCGGCACAAAGCGTTTAGAGGAGCAAGATTCTCAGGACAGGTCGCAGGGATCAGTAGTTCACAACTTACTGACATCCCTTCCGAAAAATAATAGACCTAGGTCCTATTCTTTCAAAGAGATAAGAACACTGAAAGAGATGCTTCTTGTTTGAAGAAAGAAATGATACTATTGTCACTACAATCACCTTTATCAAGATGACAGGCACCCAAATGGATCCCCGCCTCTACCTGGCCAAAAGTTCCCTTGTGCCACCTGAAGCCAGCAGCTGAGTCCACCGTCAGAAGTGAACTGGGAAATCTTTGAGCTTCTCCTCCAGCCCATTGGCCCTCTTTTCTCAAGGTCAGCCCTTATACGCACCTCTCGAGAGTATCCTACTCTTAACCATTTTATAGATGAAGAAACTGGTTCTGAGCAGTTTAAATGACATGCTTGCCCTAGGCAGGCAGGGCAGCCCGGTCCAGGAAGCCAGGGTTCGCTCCAGATACCGCGGGCCAGCCAGCATTACCCTCTCCACCGCACGCATGGGGAGGCTTCCCAGGTGCGGGAGCCTCGGAGGAATGAACATTAAGCCTCCCCAGTCTAGGCGCTGAGGCCGGAGTTCCCTCTCAGCCCTTGCCTGTCCAGCCTTAGCCCTCTCGCGCCTGGGGTTAGTGCGGATCCGCTTGCCTGTGTGGTCCCAGCCCCGGCTCTTTGTGGGCCAGGGTCAAGGGGGCGGAGGACAGCGAGAGCAGAGCGCAGACCGGCCGCTCAGATGAGACGGTCGGGTGGCCTGCCTGCAAAGTTCCGGCACGTCTTGAGCCCGAGGACCTCTCTCCGCCGGGCGCACACCCCGTACCTCCGCCTCCTGGCGCAGTTCCTGGTCTACCCTCTCGGTGGGCTTGGCGTCCAGGCCGCCCCATAGCAGCAGCAGCAGGGCGCGCAGCAGGAGATCGACGCGCGCCACCATCTCGCCGCCACTCGGGTCCCGGGAGTGAGCTGCAGAGCGCGGGGCACCCGCCGGCTGTCAGCTGTGCCCCGGGTCGGAGAGATGCGCCAGCTCGGCGCCGCCCCCTCGAGAACCGGGAAGGTCCCGGAGGCTTGCCGTGCCCCGGCTCCCCGCGCTGGGCCGCTCCTCCGCCGCGCCTCGCCGCGCCCGGAGCCTGCCGGAGGTCATCCAGCCTCGGCAGCGCCTGCCCGCGGGTCGGCCGGCCAGAGGACCGAGGGAGGGAGGAGGAGAAGGAGGAGGGGCTGCAGCCCGGCACTGCCGCCCCACCCACCCTGCCTCGCCGCTGGAACGCGCCGGGTCCCGGAGCCTCTTCCGCCGGCTGCACCGCCTCGCCCGGCCCCGCCGCCGCCCTGCGCACCCGTTTTCTCCTCGCCACTTCGGTTGATCCGATCTCTCCAGGGAGGCCGGAGAAGGACGGTCTCCTGGCAGCGGTGACTACCTAAGACTTTGAAGAGGGATCCCGGCCGACCTGAGGGTCGTTGATGATTTCGGCCGGCGGGGATTGAGGCCCTGGAGTGCAAGAGAAGGAGCCCTGGGCTGGGGCAGAAGGACTGGGTTTGAGTTTCAGATCTGCTTCTTTAGTAGCCCTGAGAATCCTGCCCCAGCCACCTGCTGGCTGTGTGGTCTTGGGCTAGTCACCCCCCCCCCCCCAACCTGCTTTTCTCAACAGTAAAGGGGAATAATAAGAATTCAGTTACCGTGTAACTGTTGGGAGGACGTAACGAGATAATAATGCCAGTAAGTCACCGAGGGCATCATGCAGTACACAATAAATGGTAGGTCGCAGTTGTGTAGCCACTGGCAAAGGGTTTCACTACCCCCAGTGTTAGTCTCCTTATCAATAAAATGGAAGTTTCTAGAACTGCATGAAGACGAAAAGACAAAGTGATCATAAAGTGCCTTGTATATCCCATGCAGTCGTTATAAGGATGGGATGAAAGGATTTCCATGCTTTTACTGAGCAAAAGTCAATGCTTCATTATCTGTCTTCGTAACTGGGAGCAGGTTACAGTCTCTCTTCTGGCCTCAGTTGGCTCACCTGTAAAATGAAAATAGAACAGTGAAGCCAGTCGTTGTGGTACACACTTGTAATCCCAGTACTTGGGAAGAGGATCACAGGTATGCAGTCAGCCTTAGATACTTAATGAGGCTCTCCACAACTTTGAGAACTTGTTTCAAAATAAAGAACTAAAAATAGGGCTGGGGGTGTAGCTCAGAAGTAGAAGGCCCCTGGGTTCAATCCCCAGTAACTCCACAACAACAGTGTATATATATATACACACACACACATATGTATGTATGTCAATGTTGCCCGCCCCTGGGGGCTTTGTGGGATTAGATGAGTTAGTGTGTGTAAAAATAATTCGGAGCTGGACTGGTGGCTCACACCTGTACTTGGGAGGCTGAGACAGGAGGATAATAGGTTCACAGCCAGCCTCAGCAACTTAGTGAGATTTTTAGCAATTTAGTGTGAGACCCTCTTTCAAAACAAAAATAAAATAGGGCTGGGGTGTAGCTCAGAGGTAGAATGCCCCTGGATTCAGCCAGGCATCGTGGCACTCGCTTATAATCTCAGTACTTAGGAGGCTGAGACAGGAGGATTGAAGCCTCAGCAAATTAGTGAGGTCTTCTGCAACTTAATGAGATCCTGTTTCAAATAAAAAATAAAAACCAGGCGTGGTAGCCCACGCTTGTAATCCTAGTATTTGGGAGGCTGAGACAGGAGAATCCGGGTTCGCAGCCAGCCTCAGATACTTAGTGAGGCCCTCCGCAAGTTAGTGAGACCCTGTTTCAGAATAAAGAATAAAAAATAGGACTGGGGGTGTATCAGAGGTAGAATGCCTCTGGGTTCAATTCCCAATACAAAAAAAAAAAAAAAAAGTAATGTAGTGCTCTAATTCTGGGGCTCTGGGCCTCAGTAGCACAGAATTTTGGGTTATTTGGAAAAAGATGCCAGTCCAGTGAAGGAACTGGAAAAGGTTCTTTGAGTATATCATATCTTAGGAACAGACATTCCTTTGGTGACTCTAATTGGAAACATCCACCAGCCCCCTACCTTCCAATCAACCAATGAAAAAAGGGCACCCATTCTGGGAAAACCAATTAGAAGCATGCTCTCCTCTGGGCAGGCCAATGAGAAAAAGTCACTCTTCCTTGCTACAGACTTCCCTGTGCCAGAGATGGATTGGGAGTAGAGTTGAGGATAGACTTTGCTCAGCTCCATCCTCTAAGAGTGCACATCTGTAAGGAGCATCCCTTCCTGCATGTTTGCCTCAGAGGGAATGGAGGAAGGTTTGGTCTTGCCCTCATAAAGCTTCTAGTCTGGATGGGATGAATAGACTGCAAGTTCTCAGCTAAGAACAGACTGTGACAGGGTTGCTGGTTCAGGTAAAAAAGTAAAATCCTGATGGGGCCCTGGGGAGACAGATTCTTTTTTTTGCAGTACTGGGGATTGAACTCAGGGGCATTCTATCTCTGAGCTTACCCCCAGCCCTATTTTTTATTCTTTATTTTGAAATAGGCTCTCACTGAGTTGCGGGGGGCCTCACTAGGTAGCTGAGGCTGGCTGTGAACCCAGATCCTCTGGTCTCAGCCTCCCAAATGCTGAGATTACAAGCGTGAGCCACCATGACCAGCTTCAATAGGTGGATTTTGACAGGCCAGAAAGCTCTACTTTGGGGCAAGGAGTTCTGAGAAGCATCAGTTGATAAGGACCATGGGCCAAACTAGAAACCAACAATCTGGGCTGCCTTTTTTTTTTTTTTTTGGT
>PVLC010032041.1:0-18415 GCA_004027655.1 Graphiurus murinus | reverse complement strand
GTGGTGGCGCACGCTTGTAATCCCAGCATTCGGGAGGCTGAGACCGGAGGATCCGGGTTCGCGGCCAGCCTCAGCTACCTAGTGAGGCACTCCGCAACTTAGTGAGACCCGGTTTCGAAATAAAGAGTAAAAAATAGGGCTGGGGGTGTAGCTCGAAGGTAGAACGCCCCTGAGTTCAACCCCCAGTACCACAAAAAAATAAATAAATAAATAAAATAAAGAATAAAAAAATAGGGCTGGAGGTGTAGCTCGGAGGTAGAATGCCCCTGAGTTCAATCCCCAGTACAGCAAAAAAAAAAAAATGGGGCTGGGGGTATAGGTTGGAGGTAGAATGCCCCTGGGCTCAATCCCCAGTACCACCAAAAAAAAAAAAAGCAACCCTAGTTTCTAAATAGCCACTCAAAGATAGATGCATTTAAAGCTTCAGCAACTTTTATAATGCTCTATCCAATGTATGTGTTAACACGAGACTCTAATATGAAAGTAAGTTGGGCTGTGGCTGTAGCTCAGAGGTAGAAAGTCCCGGGGTTCAATCCCCAGTACCCCCTCCAAAAAAAATTCTATTTATATAATCACATAGGGGTTTATGCAAGGCCCATAGCTCTTCCAACCAAATCCAGCTACAATTTTCTAAAATCACAATTATTTCTACACTCACCTTTACCACCAAGAGAAAAAAATCTTAAACATATACCTCAAAGTCATCAAGTCTTCCTTTTACACTTGGAAACCAAAGTGAGCCCAGAGTCATCTTCTCTTCCTCAGGGACGCAGAAGACCTCAAAGCTCAGCGTGGTACTACTGAAGGATATCTGAATGCGGAAAAGCCACATTCCTTCCACATTCCCTTGAAATTTCAGTAATGGGGAACTAAGCTTGGTCTAAACCAAACTCAACAATACCCTTCCTGCAAGGGTCCCCCGCCCAGCACGGCTAGCAGTCAGAGATAGCTAGCCTGCCAAGCATCCAATCACCTCCTGGACCCGCTCCCCTGTTTAGTCAGTGCAAGCCCATTCATCCATCTCAGAGTGCTGCCATAAGCATTCTGCAACACCAGGTTCCCAACATGCCTTGCACAGCAGGTATAAAGGTCACTGCTGCACGAGTGGGCGTGCCTGCCTCAGATGCCCACAAAATGATGAGCTGGAATGAAACAGCTCCTAAGCATAAATAACTCCACCTCCAAGTCCAGCACAGGCTTGATCGGAGGCAATCAACTCACTATCGAGGCAACCCCCGCAAGTGCCACCTTTTAATCTTGCCATAGGTACTAGGTATGTGGTCACCAGGGTGCCTTCTTGGCCCACTTCCAGAGACTGCACAGAGGTGAACAGTCCAGATAAGGAAAACTACATCATAGCTCCAAGGTTCAGTTAAAACAAAATCACAATATACATTTCTAGTAAGCTTCCCAGGACAGAGAGAAGGCACTACCTTTTAAAACATTTCAGCACAAAGGACACGGTACTCAACTGTTCTCTCAAATCAGTAAAAAAAGAAAAAGAAAAAAGTCTCCAACGTACTCAGTCCTTTTTACTTTGCTAGCAAGAGAGTAGCATTTAAAATACTAAACACTGCCGGGCGTGGTGGCGCACGCTTGTAATCCCAGCATTTGGGAGGCTGAGACCGGAGGATCCGGGTTCACGGCCAGCCTCAACTACCTAGTGAGGCACTCCGCAACTTAGTGAGACCCTGTTTCTAAATAAAGAATAAAAAATAGGACTGGGGGTGTAGCTCAGAGGTAGAACGCCTCTGAGTTCAATCCCTAGTACCGCAAAAAAAAAAAAATACTAAACACTACCAGGCGTGATGGCACACGCTTGTAATCCCAGCATTTGGGAGGCTGAGATCAGAGGATCCCGGTTCTCGGCCAGCCTCAGCTATCTAGTGAGGCCCTCCGCAATTTAGTGAGACCCTGTTTCAAAATAAAGAATAAAAAATAGGGCTGGGGGTATAGCTCGGAGGTCAAATGCCCCAGTACTGCAAAATAATAATAAAAAATAAAATAAATAAAATCCTAAGCACTTTAGCTAGTGAAAAATAAACCTGAAGTCGGGCATGGTGGCACATGCCTGTAATCCCAGTACTTAGGAGGCTGAGACAGGATGATCGCAAGTTCAAGGACAGCCTCAGCAAGTAGTGAGAATTTCATCAACCTAGTGAGACCCTGTTTCCAAATATGAAAATTGGATTGGGTACATGGCTAGGAGGTAGAATGCCTCTGGGTTCAATCCCCAGGACCACAATATAGAAAAAAGAACTTGAAATTTTAATCTACATTGTTAATAAACTGAAGAAGCTTCCAATAATAAATGTTTGCTGCAACTGGTAACATTTTGCTTCTTGGGCAGTTCTAAAAGAAGAACTGCTGGTCATTACAAAGTAACAATTAAGTATGTCTTCAGGCTGGGTGAAAGCCTTTATAAGACAAGCCACCATTACCAATGTTTCTAATTTAACTCCCTACAAACGGGGAGAAATTAACATCAGGTTAGAAAGGAAAAGCAGGGGGCAAGGCAAATTACAAGCATGTCAATGAATTGTACCTGTAAGACTCAAAACACTTAGAAATTCTTAAATGTTAGCTGGTCATGGTGGTACACGCTTATAATACCCGTACTTGGGAGGCTAAGACAGAAAGATCACAGGTGTGTGTCCAGGCTCAGCAACTTAGGCCCTCTGCAATTTAGTGAGACCCAGTTTCAAAATAAATAAATAAATAAATAAATAAAAAGTAAGGCTGGGGGTGTAGCTGTTAAGTAGAATGGCTGTGGGTTCAATCCTCAGTACCACAAAGGGAAAAAAAAGGAATTCTCAAATGTTAAAATGCCAGATCTTAGCTCTTAGCCGGGTGTGGTGGCACATGCTTGTAATCCCAGCATTTGGGAGGCTGAGACTGGAGGATCCAAGTTTTGGGCCAGCCTCAGCTGCTTAGTGAGGCCCTCCTCAACTTAGTGAGACCCTGTTTCAAAATAAAGAATAAAAAATAGGGCTGGGGCTGTAGCTTGCAGGTACAATGCCCCCGGGTTCCATCCCCAGTACAAAAAAAAAAAAAAAAAAAAAAAAGCCACATCTTTAAACCAGGCATGGTGGCACACACTTATAATCCCAATACTTAGGCGGCTGAAACAAGAGGATCACAGTTTTGAGGCCAGCCTCAGCAATTTAGGAAAAGCCTCAGCAACTTAGCAAGACCTTGTTTCAAAAATTAAAAATAGCCAGGCATAGTGGCACACACCCATAATCCTAGCACTTGAGAGTCTGAGATGGGAGGATCACAGGTTCAATGCTAGCCTTGGGAATTTGGTAAGGCTCTCAGCAACTTAGCAAGACCCTGTTTCAAAATAAAAATAAAATAGGGTTGGGGGTGTAGCCCAGAGGTAGATGTTCCCTGGGTTCCATCCCTGGTACCAAAAAATAAATAAATAAAAAGGGTTGGGGTATACCTTAGAGATAGAATGTTGGAGTCCAATCCCTATTACCAAATAATACATTTCAAAAAGCCAGTGCAAATACAATCATTGGCTCATTTTTAATGCAACATTTGATGAAAACTAAGGGCTGAGGATATAGCTCAGTGGTAGAGTGCTTGCCTAGCATGCTTGAGGCTCTGGATTTAACCCCAGAATGGCAAAAAACAAACAACAATGACAAAAAGCAGGGTGTGGTGACACACACACGTAATCACAGTACTTGGGAGGTTGACTACAGAAGGACTGTAGGTTCGAGGCCAGCCTGAGCAATTTAGCAAGACTGTGTTTCAGAATAAAAAAAGAAAAAGAGCTGAGGGGGTGTAGCTCAGAGATTTTGTAAAATGCCCCTACGTTCAATCCTCAGTACCACCAGAAATAAATAATAAAATAAATAAAAATTATGAAAACTAAGACATCACGGCTAAACATGCAACCTGTGAGAATTTGCAGAATGTGTTTACAGTTTATTTTCAAAGATAATCAATTGACAGATTGTATCTTTAAACTTCTTTTTAAGGAGACATGACTCTCCCTGTTTCTCAAGTCCTGTGAAACTAAGATAAATTCAAATACTTTCATATCAATATATATTAATTTTAGAAGCGTTTTTAAAAGAATTACACCATACTATACAAAATATTTGACTCTTACCAAAATTTCCAACTAAATCAGTTCACTCAAATATCTTTCCAATTATCCTAAGGAAAATTAAGTACGTACAGAGAAATACACACAAACCTAAACCAGCTTATTTCTAAAAAGATTTGTGAAAATGCCCTGCCTGGAACACAGCTCAATCTATAAAGCAAATGTAATTAAGTGTAATTTTTTTTTTTTTTACGCTACCACTTGTTATCTCTACAAAGCAATCCTTCCACCCTCCAGAACACACATTCTTACCAATACTTAACCAGCAGACCCAGAGCCCTGGTTTGAATTAACTTCCAGCTTATTGTTTGGCAAAGCTTGGAAATTGGGGGATGGGAGAAGAGAAAGCTGAAACTCCACCTTGCAAAGCCCAGAAGGCTACAAGCCAACTCCAGGGCCACTAGGAGGGACCAGTGCCTTTCTAGCAAAGAGTTACACAGCCCTAGACTGGCCTACACTAGAGAAAGAGTCAATTCTCCAAAATACTTGAGTGGCTAAAACAGTCAGCAAATATTTTGTAAAGTGACACACTATATATGCTCTTGGAGAAGAAAAACTCTGCTAATGAAACAGCACCAATCTTCCAGTCTTCAGCATCTCTGGGTGGTTACTTGTAAGCAAAAATATACCAAGGGGGCAGAGAGCATGGGCAATGAAAGTGTTTGCAGAAAAAATGCATGACTGAAAGGCACTTCTGAGCTGGAGAAGCCCAGGCATTCAGGCACATGTTCCAGTAACCACTGGCCAGGGAGCAGGGTAAGGCAAATTCCTTTCCTCTCAGAAGCACCCACCATGGCGTCCCAGCCCCAGGACTGAGAGAAGGCAGGTCACCACACCTGCGTCCTAATCCCAGGACTGAGAAGGCAGGTCACCACACCTTAGAGTGGGCATCTGCTTTCACCTATCCCAGACCTGTAGGTGTGGGGGACCATCCACTGCTTCCTAAATCCTGCAGATCCCGAAGACTTTTCCTTGTCACTTTGATTTCCTGTGGTAGCAACCGTGACCTGCTCTGCAGAGAACTTTAGCTATGAGAACTTCCTTGACAGGCTTTTTATAACCAGTAACAATAATTCAGTCACAGGGGCCACAGACAAACCCCTGTATTCCTTCTCAGAATTATCACAACACACCCCCGCCATAAACTTGAGAAAAACACAAGAACCGCCAAGCCATCCCGCGGCCCCTACGTTTAACAGGAACAGAAACTGTTTTCAGCTGTGTGGAGTCTGTCCTCCCAACAATGGGCCGACAGATGAATAAACTCACCTTTGCCTTTTGGGGACCGAGTGTTCAACTTCTATGGGCTTCCCGTGCAGTTCCATTTTACCTGTGGACACACAAGAGGTTAGAGCCCGCCAGATTCAGCCTCCCCCCACACCCGCCCTAAAGATCCTCACTGTCTAAGGAACAACACAAATGGCTCCCCAGACCCTGAAAGGTCCCCAAGGCGCAGAGGCGGCTCAAGGCCGAGAGATTAGCCTGGCGCCACAGAGGAGGGCAGCTGACCCCCTCGGGTGGGTGGGTGGGTGTAGGTTTTTAACTTACAAATGGCTGAGGCGAAAGATCAGTGGTAGGACTCACTGTGTGGGTAACACTGTAGTCCCCCGGCCCCGCCTCTCCCGTCCAACTCAGAGGGTCCCCTAAGTCACAAGACCCGCAGAGGGACACGGCTCCTCCTCGCACCTCCCCGGACAGTCCCCCAGGACAGACAACCTCAGGGAAGGGAGCGCCCCAGCTCTCCCCTGTGGTGCCAGCCTAGGCCCGGCGGGGACACTTGGAACGGCTGGAGAGGGCTGGGAGTGGCAGGAAGGGGCCGGGGACCGCAGGGCAGACGAAGAAAGAGTGAGCCGACAGAGGTGCAGCGCGGCACAGCCGAGCCAGGGCTGCAAGTGTGAGCTGCAGAAGCCGGGGAGGGACCCAGGACGGCTTTCCCTTGGGGTGTCCCGCGCCGGCCCGCCACGCAGCCGCCGGGAGGCCGCGGCCAGTCGTCCGAAGCCCGGAGGGCGCAGCGCCGTGGCCGCGGGTCCCTTTCGGGCGACAGGAGGCCGCCTCCGCCCACCTGCCCCCGGGCTCGTCGGACCCGGGAAGTGGCCCCGGGAAGCCCGGCGCGCCCGCCGCCCTCCAGCGGGTGGAGGCCACTTTCCTTCTCCAGGGCGGGGGACCGCGAAGCCAGCGCTGAACGAGACCCGGGCGGGCGGCGCCGAGGGTCCGCGCCCGCCCCAGGCCCTGCGCGCCGAGGCCTGAGCACGCGTCCGCCCGCGCCCCGGTTCGGCCCGGCCCGGCCCGGCGAGGCCGCGGAGCCGAGCAAAGTGCGGGGCGCGCCCGCGGGGCCCACCTGAAAGCGCCTCGATGGCCTTGAGGGCCCAGCTCTCGTCCGGGCAGTCCACGAACGCGTAGCCCGTCTTCACCAGGAAGGGGCCCGACACCGGGATCTTGGCGTCCTTGAAGATACTTTCCAGGTCCGAAGGCGCGGCGTTCTCGCTGAGGTTTCCGATGTACAATTTGTTCATTGTTAAGAGTGGTCGTTTAAAAAAATTAACAAGGAAAGCGAAAAATTAAAACCACCCACGGTGATGGATGGATCCGGCGGGTTTTGTTCCCCTCGTCTTCTCGCCTTTAAAATACACAAACACAGGACGAACGGAGCATGAGAAGAAGCGAACGAGCAGATCCGAAGGTTCTTGTGTATCCAAGTATTTAAAAAGAAAGAAAAAAAAAAAAGACAAGCGACAACCCAAACGCACCAGCGAGTCTTCCTAACTCTGAGAAGGAGGCGGGATTAGCAAGAGAACGGAGGAGGAGGAGGAGGAAGAGGAGGAGGAGGAGGAGGAGGAGAAAAAAAAAAAAAACTACTTTTTGTCTCTTCCTCCCCAACCCCTTTGGCATCGGCCAGCGGACTGTGAAAATATCACACTACTAGAAGCAGGCGCCGCCTCCCCATAAAAACCCCGAAGGGCGACTGGCGGGCGGGAGGGAGGGAGGCGCAGGAGGCGGAAAAAATCCGCTCCGAGTGTCCGGCTTTTTGAATGAGCCACGTGTTCAAACTACAAATCAACGTCTCACGTGAGGAATCCCAGCGCCTCAATTAGAGTGGGATTCGGAGGAAAGGGGGAAAAGAGCGAGGCAGAGGAAGGGGGAGGGGCGGCGGGATTGGCGAGGGACCCCACGGAGGGGGAGGGGAGGGGGCCGGCGCCGGGCGCCCAGGTCCACACCCGAGTTTAACAGGGTTATGTGGTCTGGGCGGATCCGAGGAGGGAGAGCGGGCGGGCTAGAATATTGATTTTCTTTTTAAACGAAACGAGTAGGGGTGCTAACGAAGCAATGCCTCAGCTCCAGTTACCGTAGGTTTGATCATTCGATTTTTAAAAATAGGTAATTAACAAAACCAAACAGCGACCGTCTGGAACTCGCCTGGTGGGTTTGGTGCCCCGCGCGGCGTGAGCCCGCTCCCAGGGCCGGCGGGGCGGGGCGGCGCGCACCCTCGGCGCCCCGCGAGGCTCTGCACCCTGCGAGGCTCTGCACCCTGCGAGGCTCGGCCGGCTCCGGCGGGGCGCGGGGCGCGGGGCGCGGTGGGGGAGGGGAGCCCGCGGCGTCCTGGGCGGGTGTCTGGGCGACACCTCCTCCGCCTGCGCTCGCGGTGGCTCCGGGCTTCGCGTTTGCCATTGGCTGCTCGATTCAGAAAAGACTCCCGGATAAATGAGGCCGGGGGCGGGCCGGGCCCGCGCTGGGGGAGGGGAGCGCAGGGGCGGAGGTTTCTGGCGAGAGGACGGGGACGGCGGGGGCCTGGGCTGCGGGAGGAGACCAGTCAAAGTGGGAGAAGTCTGTCCTTAAAGGGAAACCCTCTCTTCCTGTGGCTTGGGGGGTGGGGGGAGGGATAGTTTGCTAGTTTTATTTAAATAATTTTAGTTGGAGAACTTGGGACTCTTAAACAGGAAGACCGCTCTGCGTTGGCCCTAGGTGGTATTCGCACTAGAAAAGCTGTTGGAGTCTTTTTTTTTTTGCCTGCATTTGACCGTGCGAGCCATTCATAATTTTCCCTGTATCTCGCGAGTACAATGGTTGGTGAGTGGGGGAGGGTCCGGGCCCGGTGGAGCCTTCCTAGGCCAACAAAATGCGAACTGGAGACCAGGAATATGCTGGGTTCTCGTGGAAATCTCCGACTGTCGTTTAATGGTTGTGTACTCTACTCAAAGGCTTCATTTGTACCAGAAATTTTTTAAAAAATATTTTTACAGGTATTTCATGGGAAATATATAAAGTGTTAATTTTTAAAAGGTGAATGAAATTCTATATAGTATAGAAATAAAAATCTTTTATGACTTGGTACTCACTATTAGATAAACATGAAGAGAAAATATTATTTATACTGGAAACATCTTCATGATACAATTCTTTGTCCAAACCGTATGTGACACTTAAAAGTGTGTATATTCCAATTAAAAGATGTGGCAAGCTATTTTTTTAAAACAGGAGAATTATTACAAGATTTAAAGAGTATTTATATTGTGTCTTTTAAAAGGAACTTTGAATTTTGTGTTAAGTAACCGGAAGGTGTCAGATCATCCATTTAAAATGTAACTGTTCTAACAGGTTTTTCTTTCCTGTCAAGCAATCCAACTTCATGAACGTAAACACACTTTCACAATATTTTCATTTGCGTTTAATTTAGTGAAATGGTCTTGCTTTATGAGGTGGGAAAAAGGTGTTCTTGTGTGACTGTTTAGAACTATATTATGAGCTCAATATGAAAAGAACATTTTGGTGGTGAAATTTCCCTATGATTGAGTTTAACTTTTAAAAGAACTCATTTTTCATTTTCGTGCTTTTCAAAAGAAAAATACTGTGGCTTAGGACATCTGTGGTATTCAGAATATCAATACAGAAATTATGATTATTTTTCAAGTACCTGTTGCATGTAATCAAAGCTATTTGGAGAAACAAGCTTTTTATTCCTATCTCCTTTCCTAAAAATCAGTTTAAATGTTATCGTCTGATTATCTAACTTTTAGTAATTTTAATAGTAAGTTTGGGATGTTTAGCTTTCTTCAAAAATTGAACGGTGGCTTCCAGATTGTTGGCTGTATTTGCTCTTATTAAAATCGAGACCTAAGGAAATAACTTCTTTTAAAGCATGGGATAAATTGTTTATTTTCCATTAGTACTAGTCCAGGTTTATCTGTCACTATCAAACAAATCTAACAGCTGGAATTTAAAACAAATGTGTACTATTTTTATGAAATACGTCCCTGGGACTGTTTCTGAATCTGGTGTTATTGTAACAAACTGGATACTCCATCCAGGACCTTAAAAACATACACGAGTAATAAAAAGTCAGACCTCAAAAAGAGAAGTGGATACAGTCCATTTCCAATCTTGCAAGCATTTGAGGGGTAAGTATCTACTAAATGGCTGAGTAAAAAGATTATGGGTGATTCTTTCTTACTAGCTTTCTTACTTCGAGTACAGTAATGTTTGGTGAACGAATAAAAGGTCAATGTAACTTCCAATCTTTAAGTGAAACTCACACAAATGAACGATATATAGGCTACTCCAGGCTCATCTGAAACCGTTGGAGCGTCTAAAGGTAATTCCACGAAGAAAGGACTCCCACCCGTCTATTCTTGGGACAGCTGCACCTCCTCATCTGCGGGCCTAAAACAGTAAAAATCTTTGTGGTCTGTGTAATATTAAAAGGGGAAAAGTATGTCTAGATTGGATACCCTTGCTGTATCCACAGGTTGTGAGCTAAGCGGGGGAGGCAGGGGGGTCACGACAATCCTGTCGCCTTCCCTTCCCCACCCCGGGCCATCTGAGACCGTCACGCGGGTGGGCACACAATGCCCGCTGTACTGTCTGGGCCTCGTGGGAAGCATTTTAACAGCTCTAGCTCCTTCGAACAGCTCTCCTGGACTCTGATCTGTTTAAACCGGAGGTGCGGTCGGTGGTAACCTGCCTCTGCCCTTTCTCCAGAAAGTCATTTATTTTTGTTTAAGAAAAAAAAATGGTGCCCCAGGAGATGGGAAGATGGGGTTGTTTTGTTTCCTTTTTCCTACGGCTCTGCCCAGAGAAAAGAGGGCGGGATCCTCGCAGCCTACACGCGGGAAGGTCTTCGGTGGGCCGCCTACCGCCTCGCCGGGCCGTGACCACTGAGCCGCCCTCCCCCTGGCGCCGCGGGCTGCGTCCCTCCGCGTGGCCGGGCCAGGCGAGAGGACCGGGGAGCCTCGGGGTCCCCTCGCGGCGCCACCCCACCTGAGGTCCCGTCCCCGACGCGAGCCGCGGAACGGCCGGCAGCGCGTGTCCGGGGGACGGCCCGCTCGCACCTCCGTGGCCAGTTCCGGGCGGGCGAGGGGCGAGGGGCGCCCGGGGATGCTCGGTACCCACGGAGGGAGAACAGAAGCTGGACAGAACCGCGTCTGCCCGGGGCGGGGCCGGGACGCGAGCCCGCAGAGCGGCCCGAGCGGGGCGGGGCGGGGCGGGGCGGGGCTCGGCGGCGCAAAGGCGACTGGCGGAGCCGGAGCCTGGAGAGGCGCCGCCCCTGGCTGGGGGGGTCTCCGCACGCCCGATTGGCGGAGGAGGGAGCCTATCAGCGTCGGCCGCCTCCGCCCCAGCCGTTTGCTGGTTTCCACCCATTGGCCCCCGAGCAGCCCCTGCATTTCCATCTTTTCTGGCGCGAAAATAACCCTTTGCTCCCTCCTAGGTTTTGTTGTGATTGAGGGGTGGGACTGGATTCCCTTCTTACTTTTCCTGCCCTTTAAGTGCTCGCCCCCGACCCCAACCCCTGCGGAAAAGAGGGAGGTAACTGTTCCGAGGGGTGGAAAATAGTTGCTCGTCCAGACGTGGAGCCCGCCCTTGGGGCTGACCGCGTGGTGCCCGTAGAGTCCCCTCCCTTCCCCCACCGTCCAGCGCCCAGAGGTCCTGGGTTTGTGCCATGCTCAGCAGCTGGAATCACACATCTTCGTTTCCAACATCTTAGAATTTATGCAATTTTTTTTCATTTAGAGTAACTACAAGAAAATGCGTTTACAGCAAAATGCATTTGCAGATCCCTAAACTTTCCTGGGCTTCTAGAGAAATCGACTCGTTCGGCCCCTCCCTTTCTAACCCCCTTTGTGGTCCACAGGGTTGTTTTAAGCAAAACCAAACAAACTCTCCAAAAAAAGCAAACGAAAAATTCCGAGTAAAATCAACTATGCCGAGACCACGTTTTCGTTGAAGCTGCCCTATGACCAATGAAACTCGGACCGACCTTGAAGGATTAACGATTTCTGTAGCTGAAATGGTTTAATTTTATGACGTTTGGTGGACACGGTGAGAAGAAACGAATATGAATTTGGCTTAGAAAAACACGAAACAAACGAAATAATCATATTTAATTTGATTAACTGACAAGGTAGAGAGTCGTAGTTGTGTATTCTAGGTATTGGTGCCTTTGGTAGGTTTCTATTATATAAATAAATTGCTATTGATCTAAAAAATGACTTAAAAGGTCAAAACCCTAATCCTGAGAGAAAAGAAAGAAGTATAGGTTTGTTTGGTATATCTAGTTCTATAGCAGACTTTACCAATCTTTTATTGTCTAGAGAAAAGGAAATACAACAATAATTTGTTCACAGATAATTTAATTGTTCATTTTTTAAGTCTTGACAGAAATACTCAATTTGGTTAAAAATCGGTGAAACGATAATTCCTCAGTAAACATTAAAACTTTGGAAAAAATGGTTTAAATCAGTTAGTTCAAAGATTTTTCTCTATTGTTAAACTAACTTTTAGATATAGTGAGTTATCCTCCATAAGTTCACTTGGGAAAAATATTTAAAAATCTAAATTAACCTAAACTGCCATGTGATAATACTAAAACAATTATTTGAGTAGCTAGCTTTAAAGAACAAATTTTAAAAACTGAGTTGATTAACTTAAAAAAAACTTTTAAAACAGAAGTAATAATTACATTTTTTTTACACTTTATGTCATTCGACTACAGTTTGCCAATACAGTTAATAGTATTTTTGAAACTTTCATGTAAAATTATTTCTCAGAAACATTAGTCACTTGTAAGCGAATTGATTTAGACTGAATTTATAGTACAGTGCTAAAGATTATACAGTTAATAATTTAGATAATCATTTTCACCTAGGAAATTTAAAATGTGAAGACATTATTTGTAAAGTGATTTTAGGTTGGGATTTTTATAATCTACAGTTTTTATATCTTGAACTGATATTTTAAAAGTCTTATGTAGTTTTTCTGATGTACAGAAAATTGCAACTGTAAATTCCAAAATTAATCTAGACAAGTCAAAACTCCAAAACATGAGGTAATTTAAAATGTTTTCCCAAAACCAAAGATTTATACAATCAGTATTTTTCATTAATTCTATTCTGGTTGAGATAAATTTAATTTTAAATTTTTCAGCTACTACCTGGGAGGCTGAGGAGTGGAGAATCACAGGTTCAAGGACAGCCTCAACAATGTAGCAAGAATCAACAATCTAGTGAGACCCTATTTCAAAATTTAAAAATGGGGCTGGGAGTGTAGCTCAGAGGTAGAATGGCCCCTGGTTTCAATCAAAAAAAAAAAAAAAAAAAAAAAAATCAACTACTGAGATGGGGATGGGAATTGTATCTATCTGGTAAATTTTATACATAATTGTTAAAGTAGTAGATAAACACAGATTCTTTTTATGGACACTAAATCTTGTATTATACTGCTTCAGTTGGGTGAAAACTTCAGAGTACTCATTCTTCTAGGGAGGGAAAGAATGAGGACTTTAATGAAAATACTACTTGGTAGCTGGAGAGTGCATATGTATTTTCACACCAACCTTAGAAAACAAAAGAGGTAGGCATTTATGGGGGGAGGTGTCTGGGGAGGCAAGGAAGACTTGGGCATTTAAACATGTTTATGGCTTGCAAAACATTTTTCTTGCTTGTTTCCTTGCTAAGGGTGGAAGAAAAAGAGTAGAGAGAGCATGTATTAACTAATTGAGTAAAATAAGACAGTAATCCGAGCATGAAATCCCACTAGAGAGAACAATAAGAACCTCTTTCCCCACTACAAATAAAAGCTAAGCACATGCTGAGGTTATAACTAATTTTTACTATTTTCTAACATGCAATTAAAAAATACATCTTAGGTTACTATTTTCATAGTTGGACACTTTGTTTTCCTAACCATTTCTATTCCAGAATCTCATTCCAGAAAATTTAGGAATTAAAACTGCTTAATTAAACAGCAAATTTCATAACATCCATACAAAGACACACACACACACACACACACACACACACACACACACACACACGCTAGCTTCTTTTAGGTGATTTGGGAAGTAAGCTGAATTCCTCATGCTGCCTATAAGTATTAAGTTGGTTTTTAGATTTAATAAGACAGAACATATTTTAAGTTCCTTATTTGCAAGAATAATAGTAGATCATTACCATTTCCACTTTTACTCATTAAAATTCATTCATTTAGTTTACATTTTGGTCCTGAGTCTCTCTCTTGCCTGATGATTCGAACTTTAAAAGGGGAAGCAGCAAGCTAAGTGAAGGATTTTTGGTTTTTGTTTTTATTTCAGAACATCTCAGCTGAAGTTCATAAAACAATCTGGGAACATAAGATACAGCAGAAAAAGATAAAATGTAATCTGAAATCTTTATCAAAATTGACACTAGAAAAATTTATTCTTCGAACACACTCCTCTTAAAACATTTACTTCTTTTTTTTGTAATAGATTGCTTAAGCATGTAAAAGTTGTAGTATTTTTTTGTTGTTTTCCTCAACTGACTTAAATTTATTGATCAGTTTTTTTTTTGTTTTTTTTGGGTTTTTTTGCAGTACTGGGGATTGAACGCAGGGGCATTCTACCTCTGAGCTACACCCCCAGCCCTATTTTTTATTCTTTATTTTGAAACCGGGTCTCACTAAGTTGCGGAGCGCCTCACTAGGTAGCTGAGGCTGGCCACGAACCTGGATCCTCCGGTCTCAGCCTCCCGAATGCTGGGATTATTGATCAGTTATTTTTAAATTGGGACTACTACCTTCCTAAAGATAAAATTTCATTTGAACTATGGTTTAATATCAATAATCAAAACTATTTTCTGTATTCCAATTCTTATTTAATTTTTCATTTTAGGGGGATCTATTGTCAATCAGCAAAGCATCTTATATTACTTTTTCTTTGAATGGCAAACTATTCATATTTTATTTGTAATATAAAATGTTTTTCCTAGCACTTTCCAAGACTTGAAAAGTAATTGTTTTTGGAAAATAATTTTAAGGTAACTAAATCTTATGTAAAATGAGTAGAGACTTTTTAAGATATGTATGATTTGATATAAAACATGTTACTATTTGATATAAAACAGTATGAAGCATGTTACTCCATTGAGCTAAAATAACTGGATGGTCTATTTTATAAGCAGTATAATTCTAATTCAGATATTAAAAATCTAATTCATAAAAAAGATACAAACAAAGTAACAGATGTCATCAAAGTCAAGAAAGCAATATTATTTTGTTACATCAGAAATAGATACAATTGCTAACCATTTTAACTTTTTGTTATAGGACAGCCAAGTACCAAATGATGTCATCATCTTTTGTTTTTGTTCAAAATTGCCTAGAATTTTGCTCCTTGACTTTATTCCCATAACTCTTAGAACAATTTTTTTCTTTTATCTAGATGAATGGCCATGAATAAAAACTACAAACAGAAAATAAATGAAAAAAAACCCCAAAATTTTAGTATAAAACACTTCTCTGCTACTAGGATTCAAATGACATCTTTACTTTTCATCTAAATGAAGGACCATGAAGAATAAAAAACTACAAACAAAATAAACAAAAATAAAATCCCCAAATTTTAATATAAGACACTTTGGGTGCTTATCACTGGCAGCCATAAAAATACATTCAAAGTTTATTTCACAGCCAATATTGTGACTTTTTAAAACAGATTAAATTGAGTTTTGTTTTAAATACCAATAAAACAGCAACAGTAACAATCCAGTAGGGTAAATGTTTTACTCTAGTGAAATAAATGGAGAGTTAAAAGGCACCTTCTTCTGTTCCCTCAACAACAAATCTCCCAGCTGAGGGCAGTTTTGTCAGGTGTGGAATGCAGGCAGTAAGTGCATTTCTCAGTTATCTATACATATTCCCGCCGGGAAGCTCTTCATGGAGATTTGTGAAGGAGCAAAAGCAAGACAGAACTTGTATTCAAATTCTGAGGTTGCAGGTTAAAACAAGCAAGGTAAGCACTATTTTTAAAAGATTTTTCATAACCATCAGAATGCTTCAATATGATGTGTTGTTTTTTTGGGTTTTTTTTTTTTTTTTTTTTGCGGTACTGGGGATTGAACTCAGGGGCATTCTACCTCCGAGCTATACCCCCAGCCCTATTTTTTATTCTTTATTTTGAAACCAAGTCTCACTAAGTTGCGGAGTGCCTCACTAAGTAGCTGAGGCTGGCTGCAAACCCGGATCCTCTGGTCTCAGCCTCCCAAATGCTGGGATTACAAGCGTGCGCCACCACGCCCGGCTCAATATGATGTTTTCAAAGCTGGGGAAATAAAACTAGCAATACAAATTGAACTAAAATTAGTAGTCTATTAGTACCTCAACTTTAGAATTGTTTTCAACTTTTAGAATTTAAATAATACAAATATACTGTCAAGTTTGTCTCTTTCTAGACCTTTTCTGTTTTTAAAAAACAATTATATTTAGTATTACATACATAATATATCCAACACATTATTAAACCATAAATGCAATCAGTTTAAAAACTGATACTAGTACTGGTCACATATTTTGAAAATGTGAAATTTATCTACAAAATATGAAGTTATAACAAATCCTTCCTGTTGGTTCTACCACTTTTATTTGTGCATATGGTCCATATGTGGCTACTTCAATCAAAGTAAACAATATTGGTTGAGAAAATGTCCTTTTGAAAGAGTGAAAGAATTTGGGAGGCTGTGACAGGAGGAGTGCAGGTTTGAAGCCAGCCTCAGCAACTTAGTGAGGCTCTCAGCATCTTAGAGAGTCCCTGTTTCCAAATAAAAAAATAAAATAGGGCTGGCAGTGTGGTTCAAAGGTAGAATGTCCCTTTGAACCACAGAAAAAAAGGATGAGGGGGACAAAGGAAATTAAAACATGAAAGATACTGTCTTTTGTGAAAATAATATTTCTTTGAAAATTAAATATGGAGAGGAAACTCAAATTTTAAGTGAGAGCTGGGTCCTATTCCTGTGTGTGTGTGTGTGTGTGTGTGTGTGTGTTTTTCTGGAGATTGAACTTGGGGGCATTCTACCTTCAAGCTACACCCTCAGCCCATTTTATTTCTTATTTGGAAACGGTCTCAGTAGACTCATGAGAGTCTCACTACCTCCTGAAGCTGTACTCAAACCTGTGATCCTCCTTTCTCAGCCTCCCAAGTACTGGGATTACAAGCGTGTGCCACCACGCCTGGCTAGGTCCTATTCTTTATTGCAAGCCAGGGGAGCTGTGATTAAACAAGTTATGTTGCTTCAGGACAGAGCTATAAAATTTTTAGTGCCTATAAATGAAGAATGATGTCTCAATCAAGTGAGAGCCCCTTCCTAATACCATTCTTGTAAAAGATCCTTTTTCTTTGATTATTACAGTTTTCCTAAATTATTTAATTAAAAAGTAGATGGGAGCCGGGCGTGGTGGCGCACGCTTGTAATCCCAGCATTTGGGAGGCTGAGACCGGAGGATCCGGGTTCGCGGCCAGCCTCAGCTACCTAGTGAGGCACTCTGCAACTTAGTGAGACTCGGTTTCAAAATAAAGAATAAAAAATAGGGCTGGGGGTTTAGCTTGGAGGTAGAATGCCCCTGAGTTCAATCCCCAGTACCGCAAAAAAAAAAAAAAAAAAAAAAAAAGTAGATGGAAGCCTGGCATGGTGGCACACACTTGTTATCCCAATACTTGGGAGGCTGAGACAGGAGAATGGTAAGTTCCTGCCAGACTTAGAAACTTAGTGAAACCCTGTTTCCAAAAAAAATAATAATAAAATAGGGCTGGAGGTATAGCTCAGAGGTAGAATGCTCCTGGGTTTAATCCTCAGTAGCACACACACATACATGCAAAAAAAAGTGAAAGAAAAAGTCATATTCCATTTGGTTACCAACATTTTTTTTTTTTTTTTTTAGGAACAAAAAGTAGGAATTTATTTAGGAAAAATAAGGAAAGGGGGGGAAAAACAGGTGAGGAGGCATCGTCCTGGCCAGACGCGTTTCCCAGTTCCCAAGAGCTGGTTACCAACATTTTATTACTTCGAGCCGTTAAACAGATGAAATATAGCCGGGTGTGGTGGCGCACGCTTGTAATCCCAGCATTCGGGAGGCTGAGAGCGGAGGATCCGGGTTCGCAGCCAGCCTCAGCTACCTAGTGAGGCACTCTGCAACTTATTGAGACCCGGTTTCAAAATAAAGAATAAAAAATAGGAATGGGGGTATAGCTCGGAGGTAGAACACCCCTGTCTGTGTTCAATCCCCAGTACCGCAAAAAAAAAAAAAAAAAAAAAAAAAAAAAACAGATGAAACAGATGAAATATGACCAAGGCTTTTTAAACAAAGGAAAGTGGTTTTTTTTGTTGTTGTTGTTGTTGTTTTTCCGGTACTGGGGATTGAGCTCAGGGGCATTCTACCTCCGTGCTACACCTTCAGCCCTATTTTTTATTCTTTATTTTGAAACAGGGTCTCACTAAGTTGTGGAGTGCCTTACTAGGTAGCTGAGGCTGGCCTTGAGCCTGGATCCTCTGGTCTCAGCTTCAAGAGTATTGGGATTACAAACGTGCACCACCATGCCCGGCTCCTGAGGCTAGTTTCAATCCTCCAGTCTCGGCATTCCAAGAACTGGGATTACAGACATAAACCACCACACCTGGCTGAGCTTAAATATTTTAAGTCTACAGAAGTAAAAACTTGAATGTATGGTTAATATGCAGCTATTACTAATTATCATGATAGGAATCTCTTTAATAGTTTATGGTTTTGTTTAATATAACTTTATATGTGATATAAAAAACAATTTGTTTTTTTTTTTTTTTTTTTTTTTTTTTTTTGTGGAACTGGGGATTGAACTCAGGGGCATTCTACCTTCGAGCTATACCCCCAGCCCTATTTTTTTATTCTTTATTTTGAAACCGAGTCTCACTAAGTTGCGGAGTGCCTCAGTAGGTAGCTGAGGCTGGCCGCGAACCCGGATCCTCCAGTCTCAGCCTCCCGAATGCTGGGATTACAAGCGTGCGCCACCACGCCCGGCTT
>PVLC010032040.1:0-18418 GCA_004027655.1 Graphiurus murinus | reverse complement strand
TCTTTTAAGCTGCGCCAGGCCTCAAGCCGCAAGGTGTCTCATACAGCTCTCACCTGGCCTGGCCACACCCCCTGCGTACTGGTGCATGCGCTCTGATATGGCACAGCCCTAAGATGATATTCACCTGCAGCTGCTTCTGGTACTCTGCCAGGCGCCATCTAGAGGCGAGGTCCAGCTGGCCAGTCTGGGCCCCCGACAGCATAAAAATAAGTACTACAAACTATAAAACCAAGAAAAATAAAACTCAGACCAGAAAATACAGATAAAGTATAATAATAGAAAGAACATCAGAAGGAGTCTAGGGAGGGAATCTGCATAGCCAAAAATACATATACCGCATTGATCACCATGTAAGGCTTAATTGGGAGGAAAGGTTATTACTTTAATTTATCTGCTACAGGCAAGAGAGAAGAGGAGGCGAGAAGTTATTACTAGACAATTTCAAAATTGATAATGATAGGAAAACAGCTAACAGTTCCAAGAGGTTACTGAATGTGTTACATAAAACCATTAGTATATGAAGTAAAGTGTTAGAGAAAATGAAACTAAACATTCACTAAACAGCAAAATTTTAGCATTTAAAAAATGATGAAATTACAATAAAAGATTTTCAGATGGCTAAAAAGGCAAAGTCTAACACAAATCTTTTAAAAGGGACAAACCCAAAGCAAAGATATCAAAATGAATTCCATGTAAATTGGATGGATAATAGTATCCTTGATAAATACAAACAAAAGAGGGGAAACACCAGGATTTCAATATCTAGCTTGGTCAGATATGACCACCTAGATTAAAAACTGTTAGCAAAGGTGAAAAATTTCACTTAATTACATTACATATAGCCAGACATGGTGGTACACTCTTGTAATCCCAGTACTTGGGCTGAGACAGGAGGACTGCAGGTTCTCAGCCAGCCTCAACTACTTAGTGAGTTCTTCTGCAACCTAGTAAGACCCTGTTTCAAAATAAAGAATAAAAAATAGGGCTTTGGAGCCGGGCGTGGTGGCGCACGCTTGTAATCCCAGCATTCGGGAGGCTGAGACCGGAGGATCCGGGTTCGCGGCCAGCCTCAGCTATCTAGTGAGGCACTCTGCAACTTAGTGAGACTCGGTTTCAACATAAAGAATAAAAAATAGGGCTGGGGGTATAGCTCGAAGGTAGAACACCCCTGAGTTCAATCCCCAGTACCACAAAAAAAAAAAAAAAAAAAATAGGGCTTTGGGTGTAGCTCAGAAGTAGAATGCCCCTGGATTCAATCCCCAGTACCACTATATATATAATTATATATATAATTGATTATATATATAATCAATGTGCAATTGTTTCAAAAGTTCTTAAAATTATATACCTAATAACCCAATGACTTTTTTAAAGCTGAAACTGCAGTTGATGAAAGAAAAAATAAAGCAATATTAGTAACAAACTTTGAAAATAACCTCTATAAATTTTAGACAAATAAAGTGAACAAAAACATTGTTATAGAAGACAAAAATAAGTAAAGAATAAGGTAAATAATATAATTATATATTGAACTTCCAACTTCAATAATAGAAAATAAATATTTAAAAAAAAATGTATAGGAGTAAAAAATTACATAGAATTTAGGCCACCAGGAAAATCCCCATAAATTGCAATTATTCTTGGTCCACAATGCAAAAGCACTCAAGATTAACAAGAACAGTATCAAGGGCAACCATCTGTTACACTCACAGAGGAAGAGTAAAACATCAGATCCAAATTGGAAAATATTATGAACATGGTGGAACTGAAAAAAAGTATATTTTATTACCTTTGGCAGGGACCATTTAACAGAAGCTTTAATTTCAAATCAAGCTCATTGCTCCTTTTGTAATAATCTTCATAAGAACACAGGAACATCTGTTCCTTTACATGTTGACACTTTCTGCTTTTGTGCTACAACGGCTGTGTTCAGTGATTGTGATAGAGAGTGTAAGGCATATGAACCCTACAATGTTTACTAATTTGACCATTACAGAAAAGGGTTGTTGAACCCTGATCTGTGTGATACAACTAATGTAGCAATCAGATGAGTGATTATAGAACTAAATGAGCATGTAAAAACTCATAAAGTGAATATATTTGAAACAAGTGAACCAAAAACCTGTGAAAAAAACATTTTGGAGATCCTTTGAATTCCAGAAACAACAAGGATCAGGTTTACCCTGCCACCCGAAATAATTAAAAGAATGAAAAATTGGAAAATATATGTATCAAGAGCATTCAGCCATTAGACATAAAATAGGACAAGGAGGTGATTGCTGAGAGATGGGAAAACATATAAAGAACTGCACGGTCATATCCAAAGGCCACATGGAGGTCATTTTCAGGTCTCACTGCTGTGAGTTCTTGAAAAGTACTGGAGCAGAAAATAGAGAGGGGATGGGGGCAGAAGTTGAGCTTTAGTTCTTGATGTCTGTGGAGGTTCTTCTTCAGAGTCAACTGAGTACTGATCATAGCAGGTGCATGAGGAAAATACCTGGTACAAAGGGAATAAAGCATAAATAAGACAAGTACTATAGGAGTAGTACTTGGTGATGACACAGAACTTGTGATCATCAGGTGTATCATGAAGCTTCTAGGTCACAGGAGGCTGAGTAGTGCACAAAGAAGCATCTTGAGTGACTGGTGACGAATGCTTTGTGGTAGACTGGACATTGCTGTGGTCCCGGCATAATATAATAACATAACATGTAGAAGAAAGAGCCATATGGGTAAAACTGTTTAAAAGTAACTGTGCTTTAGAATTAAGTTCAAACATAGCTTTAAGACTATAAAATTATTTGACACACAGTACGGTAACAGTCATAATGCATGACATCCAGTCAAAGACACCAGGACTAAAACCAAACAGAAAAACACAACCCACAGTCAAGAGGAAAGTCAGTCAATATAAATAAACTCAGAAATGTTACAGTTGAGAGCAATAGTGGGTAAAAATGTTTGTCAAATAATTACAACTGTATTTTATTTGTTCAGAAAGGTAGAGAAAGTATTGAGAATGCTAGTTAGAAATGTGGAAGATATAGAAAAAGACACAAATGGCACTTCTAGAAAAAAAATTCCTGTGATGAAAGACACATTGGATAGATAAATAGCAGATTTACACTGCACAGAAGACTAGTAAACTTGAAGACACAGATACGAAGTATATCTAAGGAGAGAAAAGACATTGAAAAACAGTACGTTAAGGAACTACAGAAAAATCTTATGACACAATATATTTGTGTAAATGAAATATTGGAATCAGAGGAAAAAGTGAATGGAACAGTATAAAATCATTTGAAGAAATAATAGCAAACATTTTTTCCAAGTATGAGGCAAATTATAATCCAATAGTACCAGTAATTCAACAAACACCAAACACAAGTAATACATAAAAAAAACAACATCATAATCAAATTGCTTAAAATTGGTGAATGCCATTATCTCTTTATGTTAACAAATTCACTCATTTAGATTAAAGGAAATAAAATTTATCAAAGAAACAAACTACCAAAGCTTTCTCCAGAAAAAATAGATAAACCACATAATCTTATGCTTGTTTAAGAGATGAAGTATAGTTTAAAAATTTCCAACAAATAAATCTTTAGACACATATTGTCTCTGGTAAATTTTACCAAATATTAAAGGTAGAAGCATCATGAACTCCATATAAATTATCTCAGAAATTTTAGGAGGAAATAATCTCAAAGTCTCTAAGTTTAGCATAACTTTGAGTCACAAAACAGATAAAGGTATTGTAACCAAAACAAAAATCGGTACTGACTAATATCTCACATGAACATAGATGTAAATATTCCTAACAAAATATTTTAAATAAAATTCAATAATATATAAAAGGAATAATAAATCATTATGAAGTAGTGTCCACCTCCAAAAATGCAATGTTCACTTACCTTTGAAGATTAAATGAAATTTATCACAGAAATAAAGAAGAAAAAACATTATTTTCTAAGTAGATGCAGAAAATGTTCTGATAAAATTTAATATCCACTCCTTCAAACAAACAAACAAACAAAAACCAGGGAAAGGGAGAGAAAAAAATCCTCAACCTAATAAAGGAATTTATGCAAAAAGCCTGTAGGTAACAGCTAACATCATAGTTAATGGTGGAAGTCTGAGTGTTTTTATCCTGAGACAGAGAATATGATAACAATATACTGGAAGTTCCAACATGCTTGGTAAGGCTATAAAATAAATAAAAGACAACTATATTTCAAGAGAAGAAGTAGAACTGTCTTTATTCATGAATAACTTGATCAGGTAGGTAGAAAATCCTGCAGGATCTATAGAAAAGTACTAGAACATGTGTGTGAACTAAGAAATGCTGTAGACTATATGATCAATATCCAGGAGTCAATTATATTTATTTAGGTCTGCATTATGAATAGCAATGCTGATCAGAAATTGAAATAAAAAGCAGGATTCAAAATAACAACATAAACATTAAATTATCAGGCATAATCTTGACTAAAGATAATTAATACTTATACAATAAAAAATATAAAAGAGATAAAGTGAAGATGTCCTACAAAAATGGCAAAATATTTCTATGGATTGGAAGAATTAAGGAGTCAATTGATTGCATATGGATCAATAGGTTCTATCTGATCACAATCAAAATGACAGTGGGTTTGGAATGATAGAAATTGACTAGACTAGCTGATTCTATAACTCGTGTGAAGTGAGTAGGATACGGAACCTGTCCATCTTGAGTTCCAGGGCATGTATGTATCAATACGTTTGGCAAGAGCGGTTCAGACTATTTCCATCCAGCAGGAGGTGGTGGAATGTGTAAACTTGGTGGTGGCTCCCACTGTATTGGGCTGTCCAGCTGTGCATGTGGATACCTTCAGAGCTCAGGCGTGGCCAAGCTGGTCCATGAGCTCCCTGGTAGAGTCATGGCAATGGCTGGTATCACCTGCACAGCCAGCAACTACAGTCCCTATGCCAGGACCTTGGATGTAATATGTCCAGTGTTGGGGAAACTTTCAAAATAGGTATCATTACTTACCACCTCGTTAGAAGAAAATAGAATCAAATTTCAACCTGGAATTTGAAACTGTGGTCTTTCCAGTGTGCTGGAATAATTCTCAGGCTGTCACAGACTCACAGGTAGCACGTGGTTGAGGCTGTGTGATTGGAAACTTGTCAAGCACTAACAGAAAAGTCATCATCACCAAGTACTGGCTTGGACTGAGTTAAGACGCTTCACGCCACCGGTTCCTGCTCGCATGAGCTCTGTGCGGTGAGTGCGGCATTCTATTCTACAGGAGGCAGAGTGCTTGGTCAGCCTGGGCAATGCCACACAGGAGAAGCTGGGGTCAAACTCTAGTCTTCTCCCTGGGAGATAGAGACTGTTGTTCCAACCACCATCACCGTATATC
This sequence comes from Graphiurus murinus, assembly GCA_004027655.1. NCBI lineage: Eukaryota > Metazoa > Chordata > Mammalia > Rodentia > Gliridae > Graphiurus > Graphiurus murinus. The sequence goes on along the minus strand of PVLC010032040.1, from coordinate 13,010 downwards.
CTACCAGAGTTCTTGCTCCATGCTGAGTTTACCCATTCTTTCCAATTCTGGAAGAAATCATCAAGTAAACTTTTTTGAGAATCCAGAAGTAGCAGATTGCTCCATTACTTAATATAATGTCTGTGTCACTGAGATACTCAAATAACTTCTTATAAAATGAACTACATCATTCTTGGGCCTAATAGTACCTCCAGCTAGATAAGTCTGCATTTTCCAATGGTATATTTTTTTTTAACAAATATTTGATTCTATATATGTGATACCCACATTTTAAGGATATTTATTCAGCCATTTATTCTGGGAAACACTGAAAATTGTTATTTATGTCTGTTAATATATATTGATGACTGAGGATTTATATGTTTTGAAAGTAAATTTTTCTGAATAATTGGGTCATACTAATGATTAAAAATAGTAATTAGATTTAGTAATAACTCTATGGCAAAAATGTTCTGTTTCTGCTCTGATGGAATAAAGATCAATTTAATGAGAAATGCTAATGCAAACTCATTTCAGGAGGCTTCGCCTTATTTAGATCTTGATTTCTGTATCCATCATGAGTAGAATTTTGTATTTGGTGATGATTATACCTCATTTAATAAGGACAGATATGATACTATATTTAACTATTCTGCTTTACAATATACATACATGTGGCACATATTACTTGATAGACATAATTTCAGTTATTTATAAAAAGAATCAAGTATTTTTGTATCTTGGGTTACCACTGTGGAATGTAACACACAAGTAAGTTGAAACGGGAGCTGTGTTTTGCACAGATGCCTATCCAGGCTGGTGCTCCTAGGAGCCAGTTTCTAAAACTTTGTTTTCCCCAATATTATGATATAGTGTTAAGTCAGAGGGCAGAGAAAGGGAGATATTACAGTGCAGACTTATTAAAAAATGCTACATGTTTTCTTTCCCTGTAAAATCTCTAAAAGGCATTGCGAGCACTGTCCTGTTAGCTGGTCCCTCAGAGGTGGCATCCTGCTAAACTCTTTAGACTTAATTGATTGAGTCTGGTAATCATTGACACAACTGATCACCTAACACTAAAGAAACTAGTCTGTATAAAAAAGAGATGGCCAAGTGGGTACAAGAACAGAAAATCAAAAAGTAACCATGGCAGTCTAACTTCCGTCATGAGATGATTTTTACTTTATTATTACATCATCAGAATACATCTTGAATAAGATAATTTTAGAGAAGCTGAAATCAAGCTGTGGAATTTGGACCTGTCAGACCCATTACTATCAACAAGGAGAATGATCTCTCTTTACCGCTGGATGAAAGGTACTATTTTGAACTAAGAATTTAGCAACTTTATTTAGCACCTGTTATTTTGGTCTCTTCACTTGGCAATTCAATACCACACTATCTCGTAATCTTTTTAAGGGCTCCACCTGCATAGGCTGCACCTCTTTCTGCACAGTCTCATGTAGAGTCTATCTTCTGTAGAGGGTGTCCTTGTAACTATCAAAACCCTTGCTCATTACCTTTTCTAAAAATCTTTCTCACAGGATGAACATGTACTATTGGTTCTACAAGTTTACTGAATAAATGCCTGACACTTAGAAAAACTCTTGATGGGGGTGGTTAACAAAGTAATGTAAAGGTCAGTGGGGAGGGGGAGAGGTGGACCGATGGGTACTAAGTTGTAGTCAGAAAGGCGCAAGGAGTTCTGGTGTGCACAGTCAGGTGACTCTGGATAACAATCATCGTCTGTCCATTTCCCAAAGCTAGAAGAGCGTATATTGGAAGGTTTCTCCACAGGAGAAACGAAGACTCTATCATGGCTGAGGAGACAGAGATGTCTGACATGATTTAAACATTACATAATGTGTACATGTATCAAAATATTACACAGAACCAGGCGTGGTGGAGCATGCCTGTAACCCCAGTGCTTGGGAGTCGAAGATCGGGGATGGCAGGTTCAAGGCCAGCCTCATGTTCAGTAATTTAATCAGAGACCCTGGACAACTTAGTAAGACCATATTTCAAAATAAATATAAAGTAGGGTTGGGGTGTGGCTTGGAGGTAGAATTTCTCTAGGAATTATATCCCTAGTACACACACACACACACACACACACACACACACACTCACTCACATGATATCCCATTAATATACAGAATTTTAACATTTTTTTGTGAATCAGTAAAATAAATTTAATTTAAATGAATAAAAATGTGCATACAAATTAACCACAATGTCTTTGTCTTTTCCATATTCCTTTTCTTAGATAAATATTTCTCCCTACGATGACCTATCCTTTAATTGGACCTTCCCTAGAGAATAATCCACGGATATATGCTGATACAGTCTCACACAAAGCCCACCTACAGTGATTATCAAGTCACTAGCAGGAGACTGCAATCCCCCAGCACTTCTGTCTGCTCAGCACTGCTCTTAGCAAGTTGCTCAGTGAGATTCCAGTGTGGTCTGGTGCTTGTGAGCAGGACGCTGCCAAAATTAACTCAAAGCAAGCACTTACAACACTTATGAAATGGGCGTATTGCAATGACGACTACGTGACTCAATACTTTTATATGCATTCCTGACTTTATAGCCCTTACAGATGATTTCACATGGAGGGTCAGTTAGTTTCTCAAGTGATGAATCCCTGAGGTCAACATGCACTTGTTACTAGTCACTATCCTCTCTTCACTTCAGCCTCTCTGTGCTCTACATAACCCACGCTCCACATGGCACTCGACATTTAAAGAACTGTGGGCAGTGTCCTGAGAAGCCCTGCTTCTGAAGTGCTGTGCCCTCTGATCTGCAGGGCCCTGACCCTTGTTCTCTCTCAATGAGTAACACAAGGCATTCTCTATTCTCTGAACTCAGCCTTCCTCCCCCCATTACAGGAACTGCTTCCTACAATCCTCTAATGTTTGTTTCCCTCTCTACCTGGTCCTCACCTCAAAGATGCATCCTTCCTCTTGTGCTTGAGAAACTCTACCTATCACAAGATACCATCCAGTGCATCATGACATGCATGGACAGGTCATGCAATTGTCCACCTGAGCACCAAGACGAAGTTCATCAGAAGAGAAGAGCCTGGGGGTTCCATTTTCACCTTCGTGTACACTAGATCAACATCAGCATGCAGGAGATAATCCGGGTATCTCGTGAACTGATACGTAACGAATATTCTTGTGATTATATATGTGTTTCCCTTTTCCAACTGTAGCATTTACCTGTGCATTACTGCATGCAGTGTTCCAATACTAAAGCATGATTGGACATAATTGGGAAACTCAGTCCATTTTCATTTTAGACCTTTAAAAACTTAATCTCACAGCTGATTTGATGCTGCCCCAGTGTAGGGCATTGCTGTGAGCTCATCAACATAGAGATGGGGGCGGACTCTTACTGGGGATAGCACTCCATCCTCGATGGAAGGCTGCACTGGCATTTTGAGGATGGGGCCTGGCTCCTGGCGCACACTCCAGTCCTCTTTACAGATGGGCAGTGTATTTGTGGGTCCTCTGCCTTGTCCCTCCATTAATCCCCACAGCTCTTCCTGTGAGAGTTAAAAGAGAGATCCAGGATTCCCTTCACCACCCTGGACTGGCTGCAGGGGGCTGGAGCGAGGAAAGTTAACAATACCTTTGCTCAGAAACACTTGTCAAAGGCCCCGACTGCCCAAGCATCTCCAGCAGCCTCTCCAGCCTTCTGAACGGTGCAGGGAGACCCGTCCTCAGGAGGATGTGCCCAGCTCTTTTCAGAACTCTTCAGGCTCCCCTCTCTCCTCTGGTTTCCCTTTCTCTAACCATTAAAAGCAATTCCCTTTGGGTCACACTGCTATGGCCTCACAGGGAAGAAGAGCAGGTGTCACCCCTTCCCAGCAGGGAACCTATCCCATCTGTTAGCTGGTTCCCAAGAGGCTCTCTTGTGGACCACACAAGGGCTATCAGCGGTGGACACTGCACAGCTCTCTGAAAACACAGGTGACCCTCACCATGGACAGACCCTTGGTGACACTCTGCAAGCTATCGAGTACCTGGCACTTCTGTCCTTTCTCTTGTGCTTTTACTAACAACTATTGGACAATAAGAAAACTCCCACTGTTCATCCCATTGAAGGTTGAATGATGAATAAATGAAGGAATGGATGTATAGCCAAACTTCAATTCTGAAGCAGTTTGACTGCATTGCCTTTGGCTCAAATTAAATTTTATGTTGCCCGAGACATGCTATTTCAGTGAATCACTTGTTTAGACATTAGACTCCAGGTTGTGAAAGAGCTAAATGTTCTACTCTCAGTTGTGGAAGACATATATCTTTAATGTGTGTCCTATCTCTTCAAAATATTGTTAAGTTGGGAAAAATAGGGTCCATTTCCCATCTTTCTCCTCCATATCTTCTCACTACTGGGAATGTAGCTGAACACATAATTATTTTACTGTATATTTTGAGAATAAATGCAGAGATGATCATTAGACTCCTGTTAATTCAGTTTAATGGTTTGGGTTGTTTATAAGGATTCACAATTATATTTATTTTTTATAGATGATGCTGTAAAGTAGTACACTTATATGTTTATAGGATTAATACTAAGTACTATGTATCCTACTTTAAAATGTACACTTAAACTTTATAATATAAACGCTTTCCATCTTAAGTTATCTCAAGAATACAACCAGTAAGGGAATAGGTATCTTACTTGCCAAAACTATATTACAATTGTACTATGAGAAAATTAAGATATCAATAATGTAAAAAATAGCTTAGCACGCATCAGGCCCTTTTATGTTAGCTTTCCATTGCTATCAAGCTTCCCAAACGTAGGGTCTATTTCACTTCTATTTTTGTAACTCCCGTTGGCTAGCATACAATATGAAATCAATAAATGTTGGTAGAAGTAGTTTGGGTACCATTATATATTCCTATATGGAGCTAAAGAAATTATTACAAGAATAAATGAAAACAATAAAATCCAGCTTCAACTCAGGATGCTACTTTTCTTTCAAATAGAAGACTCACTGATTTATAATTTGGACACAACACTATATCCACACAATTCTGGTAGGAACTCTGGTGACCCAGAAGTTGTAATCAATGTCAAAATGCTTAAAATAGATGGGAAGAAGCTAGACGTGGTGGAGCACGCTTGTAATCCCAGTACTTGGGAGGCTGACACAGGAGGATCCGGGTTTGGGGCCAGCCTCAGCTACTTAGTGAGGCCCTCAGCAACTTAATGAGACCCTGTTTCAAAATAAAGATAAAAAATAGGGTTGGGGGTGTAGCTCGGAGGTAGAATGCTCCTGGGTTCAATCCCTAGTACTATAAAATAAAATAAAATGAAATAAAATAAATGGGAAAAGACAGGTGTGGTCCTAAGAAGGAGGAGAGGAAATGAACAGACCACAGGCTCAGAAACAACTGGATCACCTCATGGATTCCAACAAGAACCCTACGGAGAGGGTAGAAGTAGGAGTCGGAGCCTGAGCTGAAGAAGAGTGTCCACGTGTCCAACATCCTGGAGTCTGGGGCCCAGGCCAGCAATGGGACACTATTTCTGCTCCACTCCACAAATCATCTGTATGATGCTCCAAAATATGTAATAACCGTATTAGAAATGAGCGATAAATATTGGTCAATAATGCATTGGGATTCAAGGGCACACGGCTTACTGGGGAAGAAAATTTGCAGGTACAGAAGCCTTGGCTTCCATCAGTGCCCAGGGGATTAACACCAGCAATAAATAACATAGTTTTCTGTGACCTACTTGCCAACAGGTAACCCTCATTTGCTGTTGAGAGGCTATTTAACATATTCTAATTTACATCACTAATCTTCTTCAGCTTCCCTCTAGAGGATTGTGGCTCCTTGTTAGTACTGGAAGGACTGAAGCCAGATGTGCGCCCTGAGGAAGACCTCATCTTTCTTTCTCTCACCCTCTCTGATTGGTGATCTGTGTCAATGGTACTCTAGGCCTATGCCTCCTGTGCAAATCTCCTCTTCTCCAAAGTAAAAATCTCCTATACATGCACACTCCATTGCCACATTCCTCTTTCCCATCCAGAAATTGCTTTATAAGCCAATGAGCATACTAAAAAAATTTTGGCAAGTTTCTAGTCTCCATGAAGCAGCTTAAAATATTTCTGTTATCTGCGGGTGTGATATCATCAACATTCCTTGACCCTTTATGCGTTGCCAGGTGTTAGGCATTTATAATCTCATTTGATTATTTTCACACCTGAATGAGTTGGCCATGCATTCCACACTTCAAAGGGGGAAAAAAACCAAGACTTAAAATAGGCAACACAATTACAAGCAGAAAGACTTAAGAACTGGATCTTATTTCCTATGGCTGCCCAAGACATCTCCAATCCGAATCAAATTCTAAATATAAAATATTCACAATATAAATCTTAGATTTATAAAATGTATGGCAATAATCATGTTATGTCAAAGTCTAAATAGAGAAAATGATGGAATGTTAGAGCTTGATACTCTACTTGTCCTCTAATTTAAAGAAAAAATAAAAAGTACAGAAGAGACAAGAAAGAGAAAATGTAGAGATGACTAGTTAAACTACTCATCTAGCTAGGCAGTAAACTAGGTCTATATTTCAGACAGTCATCTACAGATGTTTATTCTTAAGCGACTGGACATTTTGTTGGTCAATTCTTTACGGTTTCCGCATCTATTTTAAGCTTTCTGGTTGGGCTGAGAAGCATTACACCTGGATAATTTCAGCCTGGGCCAGGAAATGGAGGCTCAGATTCCAGAGCTATGAATGTATGAGAGAGCAGTTAGCTCTTGAGTCCTTGCTTCCTGAAAAAAAAAGTTTCTAAAGGAGTACATGAATAGGGAAACATGATAGGTTTATTTAGGAAAGTGGGGTACAGTTAAGAGAAGACTGTGATAAAAGGGCGATGCTCCAGAGAAAGGATGTGGAGTGGACCACTTACCAGGAGTTGAAAGCGTGGAGCGTTCCAGGTGAGGAGTCATCTATTCATCCCCTGGACCACTCCTTCCTCCCGTACGTGCAGATGGGATGGCCGCCTGTCCCCTGTGCACCCTAGCTTGTGGTACCAGTGCCGAATTCGCCATGTTGGAAATTTTCCCACTGATACCTAAGCGAAACCCATGGATTTCGTGTTTTGCTCAAGCTCCAAAGTGGGGAAGCCCCTGAGCCAGTTACACCTGGTTCCTCTTAGATTTAAGGGAGCGGTGCCTGGCCGTGCAGAAGGACGCGGTGTATGGGTGGTGTTCCGCAGTGCTCATGGTGGACAGTGCACTGTCTCTCCGTGCCTTGCTCTGCCTGACAACCTGACAAGGGAACCTGAGCAGATGGGAGGCCAAGATCGCCAGGGAGAGCGGAGGCGTCCCTGAGCATGCGCTTCACCTGACATGGCTTCCCAGCTTCCTCTAGAGCTGGCCTGGCCCCTGAGTCAGCTTCTCTACCAGCGGACTCCTGAGTGTGTGTGTGTGTGTGTGTGTGTGTGTGTGTGTGTGTGTGTGTGTGTGTGTGTGTGTACGCGCGCGCAGAGAGAGAGAATTTTCTTTCCCTGTTCTCTAGATGAATGCTATTAACTTGCCATGCAGATGTGAATAATTCTTTTTTTCTTTCTTCCTTCCTTCCGTCCTTCCTTTTTTCTCTTCTCTCTCTCTCCACCCCCCCCCTCTCTCTCTTTGCGGTCCTGGAGGTTGAACCCAAGAGCATTCTGTCTCTGAGTTATATCCTCAGCCCTAATTTTTATTCCTAATTTTGAAACAGGGTCTCACTAAGTTGTGGAGGGCATCACTAAGTAACTGAGGATGGCCACGAACCTGCAATCCTCCTGCCTCAGCCTCTCAAATACTGGGATTACAAGCATGTGCCACCATGCCCAGCTGAGCAATTTCTTTATTAGTCAAGATTCTTCATGCTGACAAAATCTGTCTGCATACTTCAATCACAGAAGGCATTCGTTAGAAGACACTAGAGATGCAGCTTTGTTGACTCCAGGCTAAGCTTTGGAAGCAAAGTGCTCCCTTCCCAAATGGCCCCACAGCTGCTGGGGCTGAATATTAGATGCCAGAACCCGGCCATGCCTTCTTCCTCCAATGTCTTTGCCACCTCTGTACCCAAAGCTGGAAATACACACTTGAATCCCACATCTCACCACTGGAAATCCACACTGTACCAGCCCTGCTACTAAACCTGATGACCCTGCGATTGCATCCTAGAAAATCTAAAAATCTCCTTAAAACTCTTCCTGAGGTTACCAAGCCTGGGAAACATTTCCCCACTGCCTAGCAGGGGGGTCTCATCTCCTCAGGAGCTTCTAATCATTTTTCAGGTCTGAAACTATTGTACAAAGGTGACCCTTGAAGCGCCTCCTAGCAGAAAATAGCTCTGCCTTGCAAGAAAAACGACGAGCAAACACTGAACTCCAATTCCAGGACTCCCGTGAAGCATGGCTTCTATCAGTGCTCATTTTTCAAGGCAAAAGAGCTGTGAACCATTCGAATTGAAAAGGGGACTCAGGCAGCAATCACTGTAGGAAAGCCAGGAGGCAGAGCCCTAGCGCTTAAGAAGCAGGGAGGATCTCCAGGCACAGAGGTAGGTCTGATTGCTGCCTGGGAAGCCGCCTAGAATATCCTCATGTGATCCTGTGCCTTTGGGACAAAAACAACTAAGATGGGAAGAGTAAAAGGAACTAGCACTCCCATGCAAGTATTTTAAATGGAGTAATTCTCTTTCAGGCAAACTTCTACCTGCATGAAAAGAGTTTATGCCCATTTTAGCCCTTTCTCTCTCCCCTCCTTTCCTTCCCTCCCTCCCTCCCTCCCTTCCTCCCTCCCTTCCTTCCTTTCTTTCTTCCTTCCTTCTTTCCTTCTTTCTTTCTTTTTTGTGTTAGGGATTGAATCCAAGAGCTTTCTACCTTCAAGCTACACCCCAGACCTTTTTATTTTTATATTTAGAACAGGGTCTCATTACATTATTAACAGTCTCACTATGTTGCTGAGGCTGATCTGGAACCTGTGATCTTCCTCTCTCAGCCTTCCCAGATTGGTATTATAGGTATGCACCACCATGCCTAGCTCATGTCCTCATTTTTTAACCAACACAATAGTTTTTATTTCACGGATGTTTATGTGTCTAGCTGTGGTTTATTTTCACTGCTTTATATATCATTTGATATATGTGTAAAACAGTTTCATGATGTATTTGAATGTTAGCGAACATTTGATTTTCCCCACTCTGTTTTGATTGTAAAAACATGTTGCTAGAAACATTCCAGTTAATGGAGAAACATTGCCAGTCATGTGAACGGTGAAGATCTAATTAAAGAGTAGCTAACTAATAAAACACTCTGAGCCACTGTAATGAATGAAAGGCTGCCACTGAGTGCAGAAGTGGTGAGTACCACAAGTAACAGAAGTAACAGCTGCGTATAAGGCAAAGAGAGCAGACTGCGGTCCTGACCACTTTGGAGAAGACTTCTCTGGACAGGGATGCGATCTCCTGGGGAGAAGAAGCTGTTGGAAGACCTGGGCAGACCTGACTCTCTGGTGCAGTCAGCCAAGCAGTCAAGAAATTTGCTGGAAGGTTCAGCATGCAGCTGGTCCAGGAGGGCCACGAAGGCCAAGGCCGCTGGGCCTCTTGTTCACCCGCCCGCCCGGCTGCCGAGCTCACCTCAGCACAGGAAGGAAGTGCCTTCTCCCCTGCAGTTGCTTTGCAGTGAACTGCCAGTTTCTTTTATTTTTTTTATTTTAAAGATTTTATAATGTAATCTGGTTAAGCTGTCATCTCCCAGCAGAGCCCACCAGGGTGTGGAATATGGCAGGATAGCAAGAGCGCAGGGCTGGGACCAGGGTGTTTGGGGTGACCCTTTCCAGGCCCGAGCACTAGGGCAGGCTGGCGTGCTGATCAGGAAGCAGAGGAGAGAGAGCAAATGGAGACTTCCCCGCCCTGTGCAAGGTGGATGGACTTCAAAGAGGGTTCAATTTCTTTTTTATTATTATTATTTTTCAGCACGGATTTTTATACGTTTCTTGAGTACAACAGGGTTACATAGACATTTATGACATATCAATCATTGTCAGAACACAAATAGCACCACTTCTGCGTTTTACACGTATAGCCCACATTCTTAACATAGCCTGGTCAAGCAAATTTTCTAGAGTCATAAAACCATAATCCTTTAGGGTCATATATTTACTTTCTAAGAAGTGGGAAGGTCTTTCATCTACGCATCCTAGGTGCAATCTTCAGACTTTGAAACGCCAATGTAGCCATAGCAGAAGAGTCAGTATAATTACTCAGATATGCAGATAGCAACTGCCAGGGGGGAGAGGGCTCAGCTGGGCTTCCACAACTCCCCCATTTTTATTTTAAAATGCATGAAGGACTGTGCCTGTCTTAGGTCGTTTCCTACCAGGTGCTTAATCTTACCCGTCATGGGGTCTCGATGAGTCATTCAACGAGCCCTGTCTTAGGTTGATATTGTCCTGAGAAAATCGAACCTGTCATTGACTTCCAGACCCTGAACTGCCAGTTTCTTATTTTGGACATAGCCTAACTTTGAGCCAACTAGCAAAGGAGGGATGCTTGCAGGACCATCCGTCTGTATGAAAGCATGATCAGGAGGGTGGATGTCAAGCTGCTGTCAATATTCCATCATGAACCCCAGCGTCTGCAAGCTGATCCAGCTCCTGAGCAACCATTTTCTGGGGCACGTGCCCTCTGGTCAAAGCACGTGTGCACCTCATTGTCTTAAGACATGATGAATTGCTCTCCAAAACCGATTTGCCATTTTATGTTCCCGGATGTGAAAGTCTATATCACTGTGGTCATCGTTTTTCATGTTCAAGATTAACGATAAAGTTGAGTTCATTTTCATATTTTATGGATGCTTCTATTTTCTCTTCTGCACAAAGGTTCCTTGTGTCCTTTGCTCGTGTTTCTAATGTGTGTGGGCAAACAAATGTGCACTTTGTTATCCTCATCAGTTTCTATAAGTTATGAAAATTAACTCCTTTTAGCTGTATGTTTTGCAAATATTTTCTACTAGGAGCCTATGTAGTTATGGTACTATTTATTTAATAGTTTATCAATTTACTATATAATTTATTCATTAATTTAATGTAAACAAGGTTAGCTCTATTTGTTTTCCTCATAGTTTGGGTATTGCAAGTTTGTTTAGAAGCTGTTCTTCACTTGGAAAAATTTAAATATTCTCTCATTTTCCTTTCGACATTTTCTTTAAATTTTTTTAATTAGTGCATTGTAATCATACATTTTTTGTTAGGTACAAGTTGGTAAAGGCATACATGTACACATTTCTCATTTAACCCTTCCCCAGTTCCCAATCCCCCCCCCACTCCCTCACCCTCCCTCCTTCTCAAGATCAGTTTAGTGATTGACTTTGATATGTGTGTGAAAGTACATCATGTGCATTAGAGTGTTTTCCCCCCTGACATTTTTGAAAGGTTCAATTTTGCATTCAAATATGTAACCGATTTAGGATTAATTTTAACATGAGTTATGATATGAAGTAAAGACATATTTTACTCTTTTTTAAAAAAAATATATGAACACCTGTTGCCCTAGCACCATTTATTGAAGAATCCTTCTTTATCAAGCCAATTTGTTTTGGATCATTGCAATAAACTCAATTCCACATATATGCACTTTTTTTTTTTAAATCCAGGGCTGCCTATTTTGTGTCTTTCTGTTCTCACCTATTTATGTTGGCTGGTGTCAGCCCACATCACCCTACACATTGTAGCTTCATAATTTGTCATAATGTCAAGAAGAGTAATTCTCGTCATGTGCCCTCTTTCCATAAAAATATTGGCAGCTTTTGAAATTCTGTGTAATTTGAGAGTGTCCTTGTTAAATGACATGAAAAATTTAATTGAGTTTTCAAATAACATTTGGGAAAAGTTGGAATTGTTGTAAGGAATCCTCTAATACACAAATCTAACACATGTCTATGTTTGAGCCTCATTTAGTTGCTTTGAATAAAGACACATAAATATTTCTTGAAAGATTTTGAATCTCTGTTGATAACTTTATTGCTAGCTCCCCTCTGTTTGGGCTTATTTTGTATTTCAAAAGTATTTCTGAAATTATGTTTTCCAAATACTGGAGCTGATAAATAGAAATGAAGCTGATTTCTGAGGATGGCTTCACCTCTGGTCCTTCATGAAACTAAAACTAGACCTGACATTATGAGCCTCCTTGCCATCTAGGGAGCTTGGGAGGCCTGGATGACCAACGCACCCTCCTCTACTCTCTTGGCTTCACCTCCTGGCCATTGGGCTTCAGATCTCTGCTCGCCTGCAGAATTGTTCAAAAAATCCAATCACATCATTGTGGAGTCCAGAGGGCACCTCACCTCTCCTTCCAACAGAGCCTGGCTCCCTGGGCCCCTGGCTGCTCTCTGTCTCCAGGTGCAGCCCTAGTTGGTCCTACGTGGCTGTGGCTTTCTTTCCTAGGCGGTGAGCATCTGTAACTAGCAGTCAGCTGTTCACCTCTTCTTGCTGATGCTAAGCCAGGCCACATCCCTGGGGCGGAGTCTTTTCCTCATCCCTTAGACCAAAACCATGCTACCGAGTGGGTACCTGGAAGGTTCTAAATAGGTTAAGACTTCTGTCTGTCCAGCTATGCATATCACAGGGCTGACAGAGCATCAATGCTCCTTGTTTCCAGCCAAAAAGTCTTTTAAACCCAAATGTGCTCTACAAATGTCAGCATTTTTGGATGAGAGGCTAAGAAAAACTTTCAGGAAATTTTATACAAACAATATTATAATCTACAAAGAATCCCACCGAAACTGATACATTTTTTTGGGGGGGGGTTATTTTGGCGGTACTGGGGATTGAACTCAGGGGCATTCTACCTCCGAGCTATACCCCCAGCCCTATTTTTTATTCTTTATTTTGAAACCGAGTCTCACTAAGTTGCGGAGTGCCTCACTAGGTAGCTGAGGCTGGCCGCGAACCCGGATCCTCTGGTCTCAGCCTCCCGAATGCTGGGATTACAAGCGTGCGCCACCATGC
>PVLC010032039.1:0-18680 GCA_004027655.1 Graphiurus murinus | reverse complement strand
TACCAAGCGATTTGCTAAAAGATCATAGCTTTGGTACACATGTCTGGCTGCTCTTAGGTTGAGAACATAATAATCATTGTGTTGATATATTCAGTTAAAAGTTCACTTTTGATGACAAAACTTTTGCTTTGCAATAATCATTCTCAATTGAAAGATATTTTCAAAGACCAGATACTTAGTCTCTTTACTCAGTATTTCCCGAATTAAAGTCTGAAGCCACCAGAGGTTGATGAATACATTTTAAACAGTTTGTAAAATTTCAAGTTTGAGTAATACTAGATTGGGATGTTGAGATACTAGTGGGCAAGACTTTGTTTGGAAGGTTAGGGATGCTAATGGACATTCCCTCTTCCCCTATGACTTGGTCAAGGCTGGCAGCCCATCACTGCTCAAACATGTTTAAACTGTTGTGTTGTCTGTAATACTCCTGAGACTGTATGTTCCCCTGAGAGCCAGGCACCAAGAATCACTCTGTATTCCTACTATTACCCAGGCCTTAGTTGAATGGTTTGCACAAGATTGATCCTACATAAATGTTTACTAAATAGTAGTTATAGCAAAATATGAACATTATTGAGAATAAATTAGTTTTAAAACCAGTATATATTCTAGGTTCTTAGATGCAGAATTTATCCTTGCTTGTTCTTTGTTTGCTTTTTCTTTTTTTTTGCGGTACTGGGGATTGAACTCAGGGGCATTCTACCTCCGAGCTACACCCCCAGCCCTATTTTTTATTCTTTATTTTTTGAAACCAAGTCTCACTAAGTTGCGGAGGGCCTCACTAGGTAGCTGAGGCTGGCCTCGAACCCGGATCCTCCGGTCTCAGCCTCCCTAATGCTGGGATTACAAGCGTGCACCACCACGCCCGGCTTTGTTTGCTTTTTCAATTATGACAATCTCTTATTGGTATTCTTTTATAGTTTTCTAATATTAACATTATTAGTTATAACTTTCAAATAGGATAGGGAAGAACTTTTTTGATAAAATTCTGTGCATGTAAGGGTTAAATGCCATTACACCCTTAACTTTGCGTGTCTTCAGTTAGTTCTACCAAGGCCTGTTGGATCCTGAATCAATTTTCTATCCTATCTTAAGTGATGATATAGATGTACAAGGTATTCCATAAAAATTATATTATGGCCTTACAGTTTAAAGCACAGTGCTGCTGATTTCCAGGATACTAAGAAAAGAGGGTGACCACAAGTATCTATAGCACATTTATTATCTTGGTAGATTAAAAGAGCTAAGAAAGGGATTTTTAAAAACAAAGAAAAAGTCATTTTTGGAAAAAACTGCTTATCTCTTATTAAGGCAAAGGTCAGTACCTGAAACATCATAAGGCTAATGAAATGAAGATGAAAAGTGCTTTGATTTAGGAAAGCGCATATTAATAGACTTGTATTAATCTTACATTTTTACTACTTCCTCTAGCTAGGCTCCCAAAGTGGGCAACACCGCCCCCTGGGGGCGCTGGAAGAAAATCTTGACACATGAGAGAGCACGAATTTGTTACTGCATCCTTTCATTTATTTCCTCAAAGAAGGTAGATTTCCAGGGGGTGCTGAGTAATCTTTCTGAAAAGAGGGCAGTAAGCCAAATAAGTTTGGGGACCTCTGCTAGGGGGATAGGCATCCTCCAAAATTTCCTGATGATTTTTTTTTCTGTTCCACTAGCAGGAAACCATCTAATAGGTGCCAAGTTTAATTCTATTCTTAACTTCACTATGTAATGATTTAATTTGTAGCTCATTGTAGTATAACATACTGGTTGGGAGAGTTTCTGGAGCCAGACTGCCTGGGTTTTTTCTTGGCCCCATCACTTATTAGCTCTCTGACTTTGGGCAACCTACCTGACTTCTCTAATTTTCCTTATATGTAAAATGGGGATAAAAGCAGAAATGACTTTATAACATTCTTTGGAAGATTAAAATAAGTAAAGTGCTTAGAATAGAACTGTGCACATGCCAGGACTATGTGATGTTATTGCTCTTTATGGCTGGATTCACAGCAGGGACTACAAGATTCATATTCTGAGTATTCTTGTTCGCTCTTGGCATTTCCTGTGGTGTTACCTGGAGACCTGACCCTTGCCATGGATGTTGGTGGCATTTTTGGTGATTCCTCCTAAGTGGTAGCTGTTGGGCACAGTTTGGTAGCTATGGTTAAGGCCTGACTCTTTCTTTTTCTTTCTTTCATATACACCCTCTCTTCCATCCTTTCAGCTCACTACTAGCCTCATGCCCAGGGCTTTACTAAGGGGTGTGTTGATTTTCAAAATTCTCACCATCGACTGGTAGATGATTCTTCAGTGTCAGGATGTCTTTGTCCTTGAGGTCAATTCCCGCATTTTTAATGTAAGTTTCCACTTTATCTGAAGACACTTTTACCCCTTAGGAAGGAAGAAAATGGATGTGAGAAATACTTATAGTGATATAGAGTGGGTCATTCTAGTTCATGCCAAAGCATCAATACAATATAGAGAATGAAGAACAAAGAATAACTATTCAAGTAAACATGGCTTTGGTGTCAAATCAGGAATTCCTAAATCCTGATCTATAGAATTTTGTTATAATTGTGTTATGGATTTTGGGACAACTTGTTCTTTTTTTTTTAAAATTCTTTTTTAAAAATTATTATTCGTGCATTGTAAGCATACTTCTTTGTTAGGTACAAATTGGTAACGACATATGTGCCCACATTGCTCATTTAACCCTTTCCCCAAATTCCCACTCCGCTCCCTCGACCTCCCTCCCTCTCAAGTTCAGTTTAGTGAGTAACCTTGATGTACATTAGGGTGTCCCCCCTGTCTATCCCCTTTGGTTAAATCAACTTTTTGGTGAGGGTTGAACCCAGGACCTTGCACATGCCAGGCAAGTACTTTATCACTGAGTTACACTTCGAGCCCTTTTTATTTTTCATTTTGAGATAGGGCTTGACTAAATTGCTCATCTTTTTGCTTCAGCCTCCTGATTAGCTGGGAATACACTACCATACAGGTATACACTACCATACCTAGCTGGGAATCATTATTTTTGAGTCTACTATAGCTAAACCATTTTGGTGACTATAGTGTGCCTAAAGCATATAAGGAAAAACACTAAATCGGTAAACAGTTGGGACAGCAAGATTAATGATATGCAAATTGTAAAGTAGGAAGAGTTTTTGGAAACAATAGCACAACTCAAAGATCCCAGTTTTACTTGCTGAGAAAAGAACCATCCTGCTTCTCACTCACCTTTAAGACTCTCCAATTCTCTCATCAGTCTGTTCTTGTACACTCTTCCTTTGGCTGTGAGACAAAGAAAAATGAAAGTCTCAAGCAGTAATGCAGATATTTAAAAGTAGTATAAATGTGTACAATTTAAGAAGCATAGGCTTTATTTGTTTTATTCTAGAAATTAATATTTTTTACTTTTTTTTGGTGGTGCTCCGGGTTGAACCCAGGGCCTTATATGTCTTAGGTGAACACTCGACCACTGAGCCACATCCCCAGCCCAATAGTTCTCACTTCCAAGAATAGAACTCAGGAATGGAAACAGCTCTCAACTTGGTGATGTCATTTTGGTGATGGTGGGCATGGAAGATCCTTATGTATGCAGCGTTAGTCACCAAAGTTCACATGCTCTACTTTCTTCAAAGGCTACTGTAGTATTTCTTTATGCTCACCGTCAGTTGGCAGATTACTCAATAGTTGCTTGTTTTTATCTTCTGGGAGTGTTATCCCCATATTCTTCATAAAATTTTTCAGGTTACTAATGTCAACCTTCTCACCTTTATAAAGTAAAAAGCAGTAATAGTTAAAAACTCGAAGAATGATTCCATAGTATGAAAAATGCCTATGTAGCATCATTTGTAAATTAAACGTTAATGAAGTAAACCTTTTGGTTAAAGCAGTGATGACCAAAGTTAGGCTGTGAGTCATTAAAGGCAAACATCCACTAGTAAGTAGGTAGAGTGAAGGAATGCATCAACAAGGAAATACTGACATTAAAATACAATTTTATAGCCAGACACAGTGGTGCATAGTTCCAGTGCTTGGGAAGCTGAGTCAGGAGGATCATAGGTTCAAGGCCAGTGTGCAGTAACTTCTGGGTTAAATCCCCAGTAACACACACACACACACACACACACACACTCAATCATTTTGTGTGTGTGTGTGTGTGTGTGTGTGTGTGTGTGTGTGTGTGTGTGTGTTACTGGGAATTGAACCCAGGGGCATTTTACCTCCAAGCTACACCACCACCTCTATTTTTTATTCTTTATTTTGAAACAGGGTCTCACTAAGTTGCAGAGGGCCTCACTAAGCAGTTGAGAATGGCTGTGCCTCCTGTCTCAGTCTCCAAAGTACTGGGATTACAAGAATGTGCCAACATGCCCGGCTCTCACACACCATTTTTTACAAATATTAGAATCTTGATTTTATAGTCTTCTTAATCACATGTCATGGCACCATACAAGGCCTTTCTTTAGATGCTTCCTTCTTTTTCTTTACTTTTTTGAATCCAGGGGCACTCTGGATTAAAAAAAGTACCACTGAGCTACATCCCCAGTCTTCTTTTTATTTTTTATTTTGAGACGGGGTCTCACTGGCCATGAACTTGCAATTCTCCTGCCTCAGTCACCCTAGTAGGAGTTACTAGTATGTGTCTTTGCTGCCACTGGGCCCAGTTAAGGGTTTCTTAACCTGACTTGGTACTCCGTCTTGCCTTGGGGATTTGGGGGGCCTGCTCTTTTCTCTTCTTCACAGTAACCACGACTCTGTGTACTTCTTGGGCTTCCTTCCATAAAGGTGGCTAAGAAGTTAGATTTAATCTCTCAAGCTCATTTCTTTTCTGTGTTCCCAAGAAAACTAGCATATAGACTAGCATTTTATTCTTAGGACTAATGGAAAGTGCTAAAGGAAAACACACAGGATCACCAAACTATCAGATGCATGGATATGACACAAAGCTAACACGTTTGTTTTGTAATGGACTTGGTTTTAGTTCTTGGTTATGAGGATGCAAATCACCAGTTATCCTCACCCATCCAAAGAGCTCCCAGTCAGCTTGTAGGATGCTATGTGAAACTTTCCTTCCTGATGGTTCTTTTCTCTAGCTTAATGATGTGATTTTGGCAATTTGGATGTCCTAATCATTTCCAGTGCTAGCATAAGAAAACGTGCTCTTAGCCCTCTGGAACTACAGTGCGATGCTTCTGTGTGGAGGGCACCTCTGAGGAGTTAGTCAGTCATCTCCACAGGGACTGGAGGAAGTAGGCATAAGGGATGTTTTCCCCAAGATGCTACACACCTCTCATGTGAAGCCTTATATCACTGGGGGTTCTCATACCCTCCTGTAACCAGCTAAGGAATAACTGCAGACAGGATGGAGCAACTTCCCAGTCTGCTAACTGAAGCAGGCTTCTAAGACTTGGACCTTCTGCTTCAACGTCATTAATCTAACTAGACCTTTTATTCATGTCATTCTCATTCTTTAAAATTAAAGCCCCTCAAAATTTTCTGTCCTTTCTAGTTAATTCTGTTTTTTGCAACTCTGAATTTTTATTTCAGTTGCTAGCTTCTTTTCAATCCTTCCCATAGTACCCCCGGAACTCATATTTCATTCAGTATAAATTTATCTATATCTTTAGACTCTTTTAGACTTTTTCCTCCCCTCTGCCTCCTGTCCCCCTCCTCCTGCCCCCACTCCTCCTCCTTTTCTCTCTCCCCCCACCCCCTTGCACTTTACCTTTAAAATCTTAAATTCTAAGATTCTTTTGGCCAGAACTTCATATTCTAGAGTACTTCTTTTACTTCCTCATTCCTCCCATGTTCATTATAGTCTCTTTTCTCATTTTCCTCCAAGTCTGTAACTTCCATCATGACTCTACTTCCTTTCCTACCCACTAAACCACTTAATAGCTCTCTTTATTACACCTTTAAAGTCATTGTGCTTTCATTCTTTTGGCACATTAGCTCGAGAGAACTTCTTAATTTGGTTTAACTGAAGAATATCATATAATCATGTGAAAAGTTTCCATTGTTATGATATGTAACTATGACTCGTCTTGGTTTTTCTTAGTAATTCCTTCACATACTTCTCATCAACTCAAGTTCTTTTTCTGTCAAAAGTTGCAGACATGATCATTTCAATAGATGCTGAAAAAGCATTTGAAAAAATCCAACACACATTCATGCTAAAAGTACTGCAGAGAATTGGAACAGAAGGAACATACTTCAACATCATAAAGGCAATATACAATAGGCCCATAGTCAACATCATATTAAATGGGAAAAAACTGCAAGAATTCCCACTAAAAACAGGAACAAGATAAGGGTGTCCATTTTCACCACTTCTGTTCAATATAGTACTTGAGACTCTAGCCAGAGCAATAAGGCAACAGAAGGAAATCAAAGGAGTACAAATAGGAAGGGAAGGACTAAAATTATCCCTTTGTAATTGTCAATCCGCTGCTTGAAGTCCTTTATTCCACCCCTATGTGAACTTTTATTTTAGTAGGTAAAATTCCTTTGAATTTCATGCCTATATCTACCTAGAATCTCTATATCTGCATCCTTCCTGACTTGAAGTTTACTTGTCTCAGGAAAAGAGGTGGCCTCAAATTCTAACTCACATATTCAACTGCCTAGTGTTCAATTCTCCTTAGATGTCTCACAGGAAGTCCACACTACATATAACCCAAATGGAAAGTCTATCTTCACTTCTAAATCTTTTACTGATTCCTTATTTTGTCAACTGTCACTATGACTCACCTAACTACCCAACTCAGAAATCCAGTAGTCATTCTTTACTTCTTCCTTTCTTTCAGTCTTCATACTTGATCAGTAACCAAATCTTTTTTTTTTTTTTTAATTTTTTTTTTGAGGTACTGGGGATTTAACCCAGGGGCGTTCTACCTCCGAGCTACACCCCCAGCCCTATTTTTTAGTCTTTATTTTGAAATAGGGTCTCACTAAGTTGTGGAGGGCCTTGCTAAGTAGCTGAGGTTGGCCGTGAACTGGGATCCTCCTGTCTCAGCCTCCCAAGCACTGGGATTACAAGCATGCGATACCACACTGGACTGAGTAACCAAATCTTATAGATTTTGTTTTGTTATTTCTTGTATATGTCCCTTCCTTTCAAGTCTTAGAGATAGTGATTCAGTTCTGCCCCTTATTGTCTTTTGCCTGAACAGTTAGAGCTCGATTCTTCTTTTTTTTTTTCAGTACTGGGGATGGAACCCAGGCATTCTACCTCCAGGCTACACCCCAAGCCCTATTTTTTTTTTTTTTTTTTTTTGCAGTACTGGGGATTGAATTCAGGGGCATTCTACCTCTGAGCTATACCCCCAGCCCTATTTTTTTATTCTTTATTTTGAAACTGGGTCACACTAAGTTGCGGAGTGCCTCACTAGGTAGCTGAGGCTGGCCCCGAACCCGGATCCTCCAGTCTCAGCCTCCCAAATGCTGGAATTACAAGCATGCGCCACCACGCCCGGCTCCAGCCCTATTTTGTATTTATTTTTTGAAACAGGGTCTCACTAAGTTGCGGAGAGCCTCACTAAGTAGCTGAGGCTGGCTGAGAACCTGAATCCTCCAGTCTCAGCCTCCCAAATACTGGGATTACAAGCGTGCGCCACCACACCTGGCTTCTTTTTCTTCTTCTCCTCCTTCTTCTTCTTTTTCTTCTTCGTCTTCTTCTTCTTTAATGTGCTTTTATTGGTGCATTATTACAGCTTGCTTCTTAACTGCTGTCCTGACTCTACTCTTACACATGCACTTTCATCCATCTTTTTATTGCTGCTAGAGCAATCTTTCTAATTTTAAAATTGAATCACCCATAGTCTCCTGCTTAAAATGACTTGCTTGAAGTGACTCTGCTTAAAATGACTCTGTACTCCACACTCTTTTATCTGGTGTTCAAGATCCTCCCTGATTTGTGCCCTGTTGTTGC
Source organism: Graphiurus murinus (assembly GCA_004027655.1). Lineage (NCBI taxonomy): Eukaryota > Metazoa > Chordata > Mammalia > Rodentia > Gliridae > Graphiurus > Graphiurus murinus. Next base: position 10,747 of record PVLC010032039.1, on the reverse strand, counting down.
TATAACAAATTACTTAAACCCTATAGCTTAAAACAATATACTTTTTTCCTCTTACAATTTTGGACATCAGAAGTCTAAAATCAGTTTCTCTGGGCTAAAGTCAAGCTGTCAGCAGGTCTAGTTCCTTCAGGAGGTTCTGGGGGGAATCCACCCCCTTTAGCTTACACACCTCCTTCCATCTTTAGAGCCAGCATAGTAGCATCTTTCACTGTTACACTGTCTTCTACTTTCTTTTTTTTTTTTTGGTGCTGGGGATGAAACCCAGGGGTATTCTACCTCCGAGCTACACCCCCAGCCCTGTTTTATTTTTTATTTTGAAACAGGGTCTCACTAAGTTGTGGAGGGCCTCACTAAGTAGCTGAGGCTGGCCGCGAACCTGGATCCTCGGGTCTCAGCCTCCCACACTGGGATTACAAGTGTGTGCAATCATGGCTGGCTCGCCTTCTACTTTCTCTGTTATCAAATCTCTCACAGCTTCCTCTTCTGAAGATATTTGTGATTATATTTAGGACTAGCCTGGATAATCAAGGATGATCTCTTCATCTCTCAATCCTTAATTACATCTCCCAACTCACTTTTGGCATATAAGGTAACATGCACAGGTTCTGAGGATCAGGACTGGATATTATGCAGCCTACCAAATCCCCTTCCTTCCTTTTTAAGTTTATTCCTTGACAAACTTGTTGCAGGACTTTATGCTCTGGTTTTATGCTTTATGCCAAATTATTTCCAGTTCCTTATAGTTCCACATATGTCTTAGTGCTTTTATACTTTTTTTCTTTATCTATCAAGAATGCTCATCCTTCTCATTCTATTTGTCAAACACTAACTTGTTTTTATTGATTTTTAAAATTTAATTAATAAATTAACTTGTACTTATTAACACATTAATTGTAAAAACTGATGGGATTCGTTGTTATATTTTCTTACATGCATATATCATGTCTATCCACCCTTCTTCTACCTTTCTCCCACCCTTCTCTTTCCCATCTCCTGGATCCCCTTCCCATTCTCTCATGGTCCCTGTTCTACTTTCAGGACATCTTTTCCTCTCTTAATTTTAGTTTCTACATATAAGAGAAAACATGCATTATTTGTCTTCTGTGTCTGGCTTATTTTGCTTAACATGATGCTTTCCAGTTCCATCAATTTTCCTGCAAATGAAAGGATTCCATTCTTCTTTATGTCTGAATAATACTCCATTGTGTATATATGCCATATTTTCTTGATCTCTTCATTTGTTGATAGGCACCTAGGCTGATTTATGTTTTGGCTATTGTAAATAGTGCTGCAATAAACATGGGTATATAGATACCTCTTTTGCATGCTGATTTCATTTCCTTTGGATATATATCAAGGAATAGGATAGCTGGATCATATGGTAGTTCTATTTTTAATTTTTTTTGAGGAAGCCCCATATAGTTTTCCACAGAAGCTAGTTTACATTCCTTTGAACAGGCTTTTTTCTCTACATCACCAGTATTTATAATTTTTTAATAATAGCCATTCTAACTAGGGTGGGATAGAATCTAATAGTAGTTTTGATTTGTATTTCCCTGGTTAAAGATATTGAGCATTTAAAAAATATTAATTGACCACTTGTATTTCTTTTGAGAAGTGTCTGGTCAAATCATCTGCCTATTTTTTATTGAATTACATGGCTTTTTGTTGTTAAGTTTCTTTGAGTTCTTTATCTATTCTGGATATTAATCTTGTCAGGTGAATCACTAGCAAAGATTTTCTCCCATTTTATAGGTTGTCTCTTCATTGTTTCCTTTGCTGTGCAAAAGCATTTTAATTTGATGTAATCCTACTTGTCAATTCTTGCTTTTGTTTCCTGTGCTTTTGGAGTCCTATTCAGAAAATCATTGCCTGTGCCAATATCTTGAAGATTTTCCCTGAGGAGTTTCAGAGTTTCCAATCTTACATTAAAATCTTTGATCCCAGCCAGGTGTAGTGGTACACACCTGTAATCCCAGTACTTGGAAGGCTGAGATAGGAGAATCACAGGTTTGAGGCCAATCTCAGCTACTTAGTGAGATCCTATTTCAAAATTAAACAAGGATAGCTGTGAGTTTATGATGCTCCTATTCTTTAGGTAGAAGTGTTTGCCAGGGTTCCAGTGAGACTGTATTGTGGGTGGCACTAGGCACTATTCCTCTCAGCTGGGCTAGGAGTGTAGCTCAGCAACAAAGTACCTGCCCAGCACTTAACAAATGAAGAAAAAAAAAAAAAAATAAAATAAAAATATGAAGAAAGGAGAAAACAAATAAAAATAAAAATATTAAAATAACATGAAAATTATAAATTAAAAAAAAAAGAAAAGAATTCCTCCTAGCCAATGTGCTTGGAAACACAAGTGAGTGTGGATGATTGCAGGAAAAGCTGATCTAAGCTTCTCTCCAAGCTTTCCTAGCTTGGCTATCCTGGAGGCAAGTCCAGGAGGTTTTCATCCTATTTCTATTAGAAGCAGAAGTGGAACCCACCAGCCGTGTGTGTGTGTGTGTGTGTGTGTGTGTGTGTTGTATGTGATTATGTGCGCGTGTGCATGCGCACGTGCATGCACATGCCTGTACTATTGCAGCTGGTTGAAATTGCTCTCAGATGTCTTTCACACTAAAGGAGTTAGGGCAGGATGTGAGTAGTGCCAGTTATTTCTTGCTGAATAAGCATGGGTGGAGTATAATGCCTGCTTATCCTGTGTTCTCCCTGGAGCCTGTAGACCTTGTGCCTGGGGACTCCGAATGGGTCAGGGCCCAACGAGGTTTGTGCCAGGCACACAGTCTCTCCAGAGCCTTCCAGGCCTCGTGTTGGGGACCCAGAAGATGCTGAGGCCACAGTGGGTCTCTTCCCCAATTGACTTAGGGTGGAATGGGGCCCTGTGCCAGGTGTATATTCTTTCTCTCCCTCTCTAGAGCTCCCTAGGTTGTGTGCCTGGGATCAAGGCAAATGCTGAAGCCACCATGGGTTCCAGGATGCCTCTGGGAAGGTGGGGGGGATAATGGAGCCTCATTCTGTGCTGGGGGAAGGGTTGCAGGAACCACGGGGACCTGTCACACTCCCACTCTTAAACTTTATTCTTCAGTCCTGGTCCCTATGTGAAGCCACATGTGACTGGTCACGCCCTGCACCTTGGAGGGCAGGTTCATTGATCTGCTGATTCCAGAGGGTGGTGTCCTCTGCTCACCGTGGTGTCTGTCACAGCCCATGTTCCCCTCAATACAGAAGTCCACATGCTCAGTGGTTTCTGTCAGAGTTTCCCCAAAGCCAAGACCATCTCTAGGGCCACTTCCTACAGAGTCAGTATAGCAGAGTATCCAACAGGGACCCACAGATGTGAATATGCCACGGATTTTGATCCCCAAAGCAGAATAGTTTCAGACAAGAGGACCCTTCTCTTATTTAAGCTGTGCATCGGCATGATGCAGGCTGCACAGGCCAAATTGTGATACTATTTCACCTTTACCTCCTGGGAAGAGAGTTTGCTTCTCCCAGTGGTGAAACCAGGAACCAGGTGCTGCGATATTCTGCTTTGAGGGACTGTTATCCCTACTCTCTAAATTTCCCCAGGCTAATCCATACCTACACACCTCCCTATGCAATTATACACATATTGCTTTGGTTTTGTCCCGTGAAGGAGCAGATGAGTGCTGAGTGCCTCTATTCTGCCATCTTGCCCCTTCCTGACTCACTTTTAAAGGGTCAGTTCACTTGTTACCCACTCTATCAAACCACTTCCTAATCTCTCTTCTTCAGGTGCAAGTGGCAATTTTGCACCCCCCCCCTTTTTTCGGAACTGGGGATTGAACCCAGGGGCATTCTATCCCTGAGCTACGCCCCCAGCCCTATTTTTTTTATTCTTTATTTTGAAACAGTATCTCACTAAGTTGTGGAGGGCTTTATTTATTTATTTATTTTTTATTTTTTTTTTCTTGTGGGTCTGGGGATTGAACTCGGGGGCATTCTACCTCCGAGCTATACCCCCAGCCCTATTTTTTATTCTTTATTTTGAAACCGAGTCTCACTAAGTTGCGGAGTGCCTCACTAGGTAGCTGAGGCTGGCCGTGAACCCGGATCCTCCGGTCTCAGCCTCCCGAATGCTGGGATTACAAGCGTGCACCACCACGCCCGGCTTGTGGAGGGCTTTAAGTAGCTGAGGCTGGCCATGAATCCAGATCCACCCATCTCAGCCTCCCAAGTACTGGAATTACAAGTCCCTCCTTCTTTTCTTTAATAGGCTTTTAACATAGTAACTTTAATATTTTATTGCATTTATTTATATGTATTTTCCTCCAATCATTTTAGCCCTAAAGCTCCTGAAAGGTTGGTTTTGTAGATAAATACTTGGGATATAGTGGATGTTAAATAACAAGAGTAAATAATCTAACTTACCTGTAAAAAGGGTCCCTTCATCAATTACCATATTCACATTAACCTTCCCTTCATCTGTAAGACAAGACAGAATTTATGCATGAAGATGATAGTAGAAATAGAAAAGAGACATAAAAGTCATGTCAACATTCAAAACCATTATTAGACTATGAACTCTTAGAGGCCAAGAACCTATCATCTTATTTTTATATTTCTAAAAGTTTATGTGTAATTAGCACTCAATAAGTTGTGCTGAATGAATTGAAGAATTTTTAAGGATTGGGCTGCCATCCTTTACTTTTTTAATCCTTTTGCACTACTCTAAATAAATGCTCAGAAATTCTCATATATAAACCCAAAATTCCACTGAAGTAGCAACTCACCATCAATGGGCAGGTTTTTTTTTAGGTCTTGGAATTCCTTTTCCTCAAGGTTAAAACCCATAGTTTCCATGAAAGGTTTTAGCTTGTTAACATCAACTTTCATTCCTTAGGAAAAAGAGGATGCAAAAGAGAGAAGTAAAATAATGGCAAAATGAAAATGCTAATCACGCCCATGCATTAAAGAATGAATAGTCAAGGGAACAATAAAGTCGTTCAGGTGAAAAGAGGTGTCATAGGAATCCAGAACAGAACCTGCTCCCTCATTTTTGTTCAGAAGATACAACTATTGCTCTCATGAGACATATGTAAGGAAGGAAGGAAGAAACTGCCTTTATAATTCTATTTAGAAAATAGGCTTGAAATGCAATGATACAGAGTAAAGAATCACTTCTTCGAAGTAGTTATGCTCAAACTAGTACATGCTGAGACAAACCACTTAAGTAAACAGATTAACTGAATAATTTGTCATCACTGAAAATATGTGTTGTTTTTAAAACTAAAACTTCTATGCAAAACATAGAAAGTCTCAATTTTACCTTGTTTCTCACTTACCTGTGAGAGACTTTATACCATCCAACAATTTATGCTTATACAACTTTCCAGCAGCTGTAAGAGAAGGCACAATGTAGTAATTGATAAGGAGAACTGCTAAAGTAATTAAAAAAAAGGAATTTCAGAAAGAACTCTTAAACTTTACTTATACTTTTAATATTTGTATCCCAAATAAGAATTAGACCACCAGGAGAAGGCTCTTAAAATAGTAAATATGCCCACTTCTTTGTTTTTGATAATCAAAGCAATTAATAATAATACCTTGCTATGCCTTTCTCTTTCTTTTCTTCTGATTCCTCCCTTTCTGCCCTTCTGGTTAAGATCATACACATTAGTTTTCTCAAGGATAACATCAGACAAAATGGGAAGTGAAGAGAGATTGCAGATTCCTGAGTTAAAAAATCTGATGACCATGGCAGGTACCGGGGATTGAACCCAGGGGCATTCTACCTCTGGGCTATGGCCTCTGTCCTATTTTTTATTCTTTATTTTGAAACAGGGTCTCATTAAGTTGCAGAGGGTCTCACTAAATAGCTGAGGCTGGCCACGAACCCAGATCCTCCTGTCTCAGCCTCCCAAGTACTGGGATTACAAGTGAGCCACCATGCCTGGCTAGGAATTCTTGAATTTAATATTGAGCCTTTCTAATATATTTTTCACATGACATCAAGTGGATATTGTCTTAAATATTTTCATTGACGAGCAAATGAAAATGAGTTCTGTAAGGTTAACCCTCAGTGAGATGTCATCTATTGTCACCATAGGTTTCATATTTCATAAATATTGACTTCTGTTTCCATAGAGATGGTGAACTAGCATGAATTTCTGGCTCCTCTCATCATAAATCAATGCCAGAGTAATTCAGCTCTGAGAAGAAATATGGATTTTAGGACCCAAGTCAAAATCCACAACAAAACTTGGGAAGTGGTAAGTGGTACAGGTGTGTGTCTGTGTGTACAGTCGAGAGTAGAGGGCTGTTAGTAGTGGCAGTTAAAGGATCAACTGGGGAAACTTAAACAATTTTTTTCTCCCCCTGCTTTTTTGTGGTACTAGGGATTGAACCAAGGGGCATTTTCCCTCCAAGCTACACCCCAGCCCTATTTTATTTTTTGTTTTGAAACAGGATCTCACTAAGTTACAGAGAGATTTGCTAAATTGTGGAGGCTGGCCTGGAACCTGTAATCCTCCTGTTTCAGCCTCCCAACTGGGATTACAGGTGTGTACCGCCATGCCTGGCTGCTCCCCTTATTTTTTGTACCACGACTCTGAAGTTATCATTGCCCACCACTTTTTTTTTTTTTTTTTACAAGAAAGCAGCAGCAAAAAGCAATGGTACAAGTGTTTAGAAGGAAAAATCCAGGTACCATATAAATACTTTAAGAGTGAAGTACTCATGTAAATAGGTGAAGACTGACAAGCTCCCTCAGGTATTTTATCCCTCCTTAATCTTAGGACAAGTGGACTACAATCTAGAGAGACTTCCGTCTTTCAATTTTACTTCTCTGAGTTTGTCAGTAGAACTCTGACTACAGGAGCTGCCAGAAACAGTGTCAGTTCAGGAAAATGATCAGTACCTGGACTTCTCTGCCCTGGGGCGCATCCTCCTCCTCCTTAAACAAAACAGGGCTGATGTAGACTTTGGGCCCTTACTTACAGCACATTTCCAGAGGTAGTAATGGTACCCTCAAGAGAAAAAGAGCTCATGGGACCTATAATAGACACTCAAGAGGTACAACTACCTCAGAAGAAAACAAACTATTATATATCACTTAAATCAGAATTATTGGAATAAAAGGACTAGGAATTTGAAATCACTATGATAAATGTACTTAAGGAGAGAAGATATTAGCAAAATGAAATAAGGCAATATAAAAAAGAATATTAGGTATAAAATATCAAATATATTAGGTATAAAATATAAAATATATCAAAATATTAGGTATAAAAGCATTAGATATAAAAGTTGAAATAAAGAAACAAATACAGTAGGTAAAATACAATATACTACAAATAGCTGAAGAATTATTAGTGGGCTGTCTGATCAGTTGAGAAACTCAGAGGGCAGCAGAAAAAGACAGAGGTAGAAAATGGAAGATTATAAGATATGATATTAGAAGTAGGAGTGTTGAACTCTGAATAACAAGAGTTCCAGAAGGAGAGAAAAAATGATAAAATAAAATTTGAAGAAATAATGAAAATAAAAATTCTAAGAGGAAAGGAAAGACTTGTATATTAAAATACCTTTTTAAAAGAAAGTGCTCAATATTTAAAACATTAAAACCTTTTTCTATCATTATTTTGTTTGATCTTCACCATCATCATTTCACATATGGATTATTTATAAATTACTGATAAGACTGAGTCAAATTAATAAGGTATTTCACCACATATTGTGAATACCACTGTACTCTACTATATCCACCTGAGATTATATATGGTTCCCCAAACTTGCCACAGTTAGGTATGCCTCTATGCCTTTTCAATGCTTTTCATTTTAGTTCTTGTCATTCCCTAATGTCAAAGTTTTCAGGCTAATTTGAAATAATATTCACTCTGTGAAGCCTTGGAATCTTTAGACATAGCTGGTCAATCTCTCTTACTTCATAGCAGTTCACACTTATTAATATTATAACACTTGGCATAGGGTATAGCATTTTCACATGTGATAGCCATCCACACATTGAGTTCTTTTAAGACCTGGACTTTGTCCTATTGGTCTTTGTGACTTAGAGCCTAGTATAATGTCTAGTACCTAATGGCAACCCACAGCTTTCACTTGATAAGTAAACACCTCCTTGATTAATTAAATGCTTACCATCAATTGGCAAACTTTTCATCAATACAGAGTTTTCCTTCAGGTGGTGTATTAACCCTATGCTTTCCAGAACAGTGTTTAGATCTTCAAAGTCTATTTCTTCTCCTTTGGAAAGAAAATAATAAGTACTTAAATTCCAAATTTAAATATAAATAAAAACAACCATTCTATTGAGTAAGGCTATTCTGTTGATTTTATTAACATCATTTTCAAACATAGGATAAAAATCAACAGAAACACTGAATGTTGTCTAATTACATAGAATTAGGAGGAGGATTCAAAATAGAACTCTCTCCTGGTAAAAGAGAGCTCTTCAGTTTGGAGAATCAGAAACAAACACAGCACACAGAGTTGGTGTTTCTATAACAGATCACTAAATGAGCTGGTATAAATCATTCTGCCAGAATGTAATATCTACCATACTTTTTTTATTTTTTCCTGAATTATATCCTTGTTCACAGATGCCATATGTATAATTTGCCTTGCCATTTTGCTATTAGAACAATATAAAAAATAAATTATATTATTGAAAAACTCCAAAGAATATAAGGCTTGCTATTTAGACATTATACTGTGAACTTTTAAATAAATAGCATGATTATGATGATAAATAGCATTTAATTTATAAAGGAGGTTTCTTTAGTTGTACATAGATTACCAGTAAAATAGATATGATGGAGCCGGGTATGGTGAAGCACGCTTGTAATCCCAGCATTTGGGAGGCTGAGACTGGAGGATCCGGGTTCACGGCCAGCCTCAGCTACCTAATGAGGCCCTCCACAACTTAGTGAGACCCTGTTTAAAAAAAAAAAAAAAAGAATAAAAAATAGGGCTAGGGGTATAGCTCGGAGGTAGAATGCCTCTGAGTTCAATCTCCAGTACCGCAGAAGAAAAAAAAAATAGATATGATGGAAGGATTAATCTGTAATGGACAGGATAATAGAAAAAACTTTAAAAATAATTTCTTTTTTTACGTATTAAGAGATTTTCTTTTCTTTTTTTTGCGGTACTAGGGATTGAACTCAGGGGCATTCTACCTCTGAGCTATACCCCCAGCCCTATTTTTTATTCTTCATTTTGAAACAGGGTCTCACTAAGTTGCGGAGGGCCTCACTAGGTAGCTGAGGCTGGCCTCGAACCTGTGATCCTCCAGTCTCAGCCTCCCAAGTACTGGGATTAAAAGCGTGTGCTACCACGCCCAGCTAAGAGATTTTCATTTTGCCTTCTCATCACTTCTTTTCACTCACCTAAAATTTTGTTGACTTCATCCAAAAGTGACTTCACTTGAACTCTTCTTTCATCTACAAGACACAATTTAGAGATGGTCTTGCTATGGACTGAATTATGTTCTTCAAAATTCATATGTTGAAGCTTTAATCCCCTGTGTGACTGTATTTGGAGATAGGGTCTTTAGAAGGTAATTAAAGTTAAATGAAGTCATAAGGGTGGGGACCTAACCCAATAAAATTATAGCCTTATAAAATAAGGAAGATGTCTGTCTGTCTCTCTCTGTCTCCATCTCTCTTTCTCTCTCTTTCTTCTTCTCTCTTCAAACCCCTTCCTCTAGGACGCGAGGACACAGCGAGAAGGCAGCTATCTTAAGCTAGGAAGAGAAACTGAATCTGTGGGCCCTTGATCTTGGACTTCTCAGACTCCAGACTGTGAGAAAATTTTTTGTTGTTTAAGTCACCCAGTATGGTATTTTGTTATGGCAGCCCAAGCACATGGACACAAGGCCCCAGTGGCATAAAGTTCCTAAATCGTGAAATCAAGTGTTAAAGATTTAACATATGCCTAGAATTTATTACTGAAATTTTTTTTTTTGTATTTTGTATTGAACCTGGGTGCACTACCTCTGAGCTATGCCCCCAGCCCTTTTTGTTTTTATTTTTTTGAAACAGGGTCTCACTAAATTGCTGAGAGTCTTGCTAAGTTGCTGAGGCTGGTTTCAAACCTGTGATCCTCCCTTCTCAGCCTCCCAAGTACTGGGATTACAGGTGTGTGCCACCACGCCTGTCTTCCTGGAATTTTTCCAACCTGACATTTTATTTTCACTCTATATAAGCATAAATCTAAGAAAGGTGAAAAATCTAAATATGATAAACATTCATTACATTCAGCCAATTTTTCCTACTTTTTTCCTCACTCATTGGTGTGGGAGAAGAAAAAGAAGATAAATTATTTTCATTTTCTACCTCATCAGATATTTGTTGGGTGTCTATCATATGTCAGGCCCTATTCAATGCTGAAGATACAACAGCAGACAACATAAAATCTCTGCTTCTGTGATAGCAATTGCTAATACCAGAGCAACAACTGGGTTATGAACAGTTCCAGATCTGACAATACAGTACTTCATTGAAACACAGAAATTTATTTCCTCCAAATTATAGAAAGTATTTTAAATATCTCTCTATCTGCTGTTCTTTAGCTTCCTTTGGTTTATTTCTATATCTTTATTTCTTCAGTTGCATTTTTGAAACTCAGCTCTTGGTAACTTTTACAGAGCAGAGGCAAACTCTGGTAATATTTATTTTAAGACATTTAGCTGGACTGCCTTCTAGATAATTTGGGGCGAGGCCATCTTCCATTTCCAACAGGAGCTTTATATATCTTTCTTGGCTCA